>VMKM01001627.1:0-125458 GCA_008360985.2 Macquaria ambigua | reverse complement strand
GAGAGAGAGAGAGAGAGAGAGACAGAGACAGAGAGAGACAGAGAGACAGAGACAGAGAGAGAGACAGAGAGAGAGAGACAGAGAGAGAGAGAGAGACAGAGACAGACAGAGAGAGACAGAGAGAGAGAGAGACAGAGACAGACAGAGAGAGACAGAGAGAGAGGGGGGGGGAGGTGAAACATCATCTGCTGAAAATCAATCCTTCACACATTCCTCTGATCCTCTCTCTTTCTCTTTATTGATTCTTCACACACTTGTAGGCTAATCCAGCTAGCTTATGCTACACACACACATTACACACTCTCACACACTGTACACACACACACTACACACAAAGGCCACATCTGCCTCAGCCTTTGAAGTGGTTTTCTCTGTTTCCAGTGTCTGACTGTAGTTAGCTCTGAGGATAAAACACACACACACACACACGTATATTTTCTCGAACACATAGAAGATGTTTTGTCAACACACACTTTGTTCATTCTCTGATACACACTCTCACAGAAACACACACACTGTCTTCAAGTGTGTCAGCTGTTTTAATGCCTAACTCACACTCACACACACTCTCACACACACACACACTCTCACTCTCACACACACACACACACACACACACACACACCAGTTTCAGGTTTTACAAGAGCATCAGAGGGAGAGACTCAGTGGGTCTGCATACCAGAGAAGAAGAAGGGGGGGCAGAGAAAAACAGATGAAGAGCTGGAGGTTCACGCTTTTTCATATCTGTGGATATTTTTCATTTTTATACACACCTTATCCACCATTATTAGAAATATATTATTCATGGCTGCCGCCAAGTTACTCTCATTTATTATTCTTTGTGTCTTTGGCAACTTACAGTTCAGCACCTGCAGAGCTGCTGCGCCACACTCAGCTCCTGTAACAGCCCACAGTCTCATGTTTTACCTGCAGGACGCACGTTTTAATGCCTTTGATCATCCGTGAACACAGTCAGACAAATAAAAAGTGTGCTTCCTAGTTTAGTTATAGATCAATCACTCTGGACTCTGGAGGAGGTTTTACCAGCGTCTGGTTCAAAAGTGCATCCAGATACTCACTAGAGCACCAAATGTGCATTAATCCGCCGCTGAAAATAGTCCCCAACAAATGCAGTTTCCTCTTGTTTGAGTGACGTGATTTGATTTTTTTTTTTAAAGAATTGTGAGGGAACAACGGAGGAGAAGAGGGTTGACAAAGAAGATGTAAATTGGAAGCAGAAAGAGGGAGATGTTGAATTCAGATTTATAACAATATGGAGACCGAGAGGGATAGAGGAGGAGGAGGAATTAGTAACAGACGTAAAGGAAAGTGAAGAAGGATGGAGAAAGTGTTGCAGCAGAGAGGAGAGAGGGAGGGCATTAGAAACAGGAAAGAAGAGAAGGAAGGTAAGAGAATAAGGAAAGTGATGAAGGGAGTCCGGGGCATGATGGGATGGATCAGTGGTGGAAACTGACATGATGACACACGGAGAGAGATTTACAGATTAACAGGTCAAAGGTCATCTGGACCCTGATGAGGCTGATTGAGGGGGGAGATGGAGCCAGGGGGCGGGGTCAGCGCGGGTTCAGGTGATTGACAGCTGGCGTGGGAGAAGCAGTTGAAAAGGTGTGTTTGGGAGAGAAAGAGGCAACACACACTTTTCACTGTAGTGTGTGTGTGATTCTGTGAGTATGTTGTTGGTTTTAATCCTAATTTTCGAGCTTCACCTTTTAGGAATATGAACACCTTTTCCAAACCTGGCTGCACATCATTTTTTGTCATTCATTCAATCATTCATTGCATTGTTGGCATGAAAACTAAAATATTTTGATAATCTATTGATCCAGTGATTTCCAACCTCATCAAGATGAAGATGACGAGATCTAATCTTTGCTTTTTTTTCTATTTATCTCGTATTCAAAGTCACAAAAAAAGGTTGGGAACAGCTGGAGTAATCATTTATTTAGCAAACATTCTCTGATCTTCTTAAATGTGAGATTTTGCAGGTTTTCCTTGTTTACTATATCATTGTAAATTAAATATCTTTGGATTTTGGACTTGTGGTCGGACAAAAGAAGACGTTTTATAAACTAATCTTTTAATAGATTAATCAAAAAAAAGAACTGACAATGTGAATAATTATTTGCCAACAAACGAACAGAATTGTTTCGAACGTTTTGTGTTTGATGGAGCTCAGTACAAACCTCTTTGTTATGTTTTATATTTGGAGGTAACAGTTTGGATCCTCTAGATGTGAATGAAATGCAGACTTTGTGTATCCTGCACAATTAACCAATCACACGAGGTCTCCAGGTGATACTGATCCAGTGTGAATCGCTCTTACATTTTAGGATTGGAATGCATTGTACCGAAAGGTGTTTCTAATATACAGTTTACATACATTGTGGAACAAAATCTGAGAAACACAGCACCATCTGACTCAGTGTGTCAACAGAAACATTACGAGCTGCACACAGGTACGATGGCTGCAGGGCTGTTGCGTTGGATTACATTCGACTCTACAGGTGTTTCTACTTTCCTGGACACTGAGTTTATATTGCAGCTTCCTTCGTACATCTGAACATGTGAAGACACGTCAGCTCTGGGCTTTTTTTGTGCTGGAGTGAATTTATAATTGAAATAATATGAGGAGGGAAAAGGAAAGAAAGAACAGATAACCTGAGGCCTCTGGGTAATGACGGGGAAAAATCTAGAAAGAAAGAAAAAGAGGTGGAGAAGGATAAAAGAGAAAACAAGAGGAGGCTGAACAGGTGAGAGAGGTGGAGGGAGGGAGGTGTTGTATGTTTTGTCTCTCCAGGCTCTGGGTGAAGGTTTGACCTCCCAAATTATCCCCCAGCACCTCCTAACACTGCCGTGTGTGTGTGTGTGTGTGTGTGTGTGTGTGTGTGTGCGCGTGCCTGTGGGAGTTTCAGTGTGACAACCTTGAGGTCAATCAGCTGTGAGAAAGCTGTGACCCCCAACAACCCCCCTGCTGAGCGTCTGTGTGTGTGTGTGTGTGTGTGTGTGTGTGCAGGTATTTGTGCATGCTTCTTTATTAGCCATGCTAGCAGCGCGGCTCTATGGATGGCAGCGTCGTCCTGTTGGTCCACCACTTTGGTCCAGACTGAAATATCTCAACAACTATTGGATGGACTGACATCCAAAGTCTGTGTTCATCTACAGATCAGTCCACATTCGTGGTCCTCAGAGGATGAATCCTACTAGCTTTGGTGATCCCCTGACTTTTCATCTAGCGCCACCATGAGGTTCAGAACGAAATATCTCAACAACTGTTAGATGGGTTGCCATGAAATTTCCTACAGATATTTAAGGTCCAAAGGTCTCAGACTAGCTGGTGAACAGAGTGGAGCATTTAGTAGCTAAAGAGACAGATATTTCCCTCAGGAGCTGGTGGAGACCAAAAACAAAGCTAACAGAGAGAGAATACTGGACTTACATTCATCAAGTAGCCAGAAGCAGGATGCCAAATTATTGCTAATGTTGCTCTGCATCTGCTGGATGTGTAAATAAGCAACTGTTTGCCAAATAGTTCAACATATCAACTTTATAAGGTGATCATTTGTCAGTGTTGTGTTTACAGCTAGTTTCCGCTGCCAGAAAAAATCTTATATTAGCCACACTTCTCCATGTGTCATTTTTTGGCCAAAATTGAATAAAATACACAAACTTTATAATTAATATCTGATCAATGAATGAGTAAACAAGATGAAGAAACTGAGCAGTTAATGCCAACTTGGACTCATGGGCATGCTAGGATTGATACCCAGCCAGTTAATCAGAGGTGGAAGAAATACTCACATCTTTTACTTCAGTAAAAGTAGCAATACCACAGTGTAGAAATACTCTGTTACAAGTAAAAGTCCTGCATTCAAAATCTAAATTAAGTAAAAGTACAAAAGTATTACCATCAAAATATACTTAAAGGACTGAAAGTAAAAGTACTCATTATGTAGAATGGTCCGTTCTGGAACTCCAGACGTCACAAAATTAGAAGCATTTTCCACAGAATTCTAATCAGAATCTGCTGCTCCACACACACACACACACACACACACACACACGCGCGCGGCTCCACCCCTCCCTCTCTCTCTCTCTCTCTCGAGGCAGAGAGAGGGAGAGAGAGAGAGACATGTCCATGCGTGTTCCTGTGGCGGTCGAGCGATATAGAGCCTGAACACAGAGAGAGAGAGAGAGAGAGAGAGTCAGTCCTCTTCAGTGAATCCTGAAGCAGCCGCAGCAGCAGCACGAGCTCACCGCGGACTGATTCCACTCTCGCTGATTGATTTATACTTCTCATCGATTCACCGATTTACCGGATGGATTGTTGACGTCACGCCGTCTAATTCTCGGACGTTCTTCTTCTGGATTTCGGGATTTAATCGCTATAAATTTTATTTTTAGTTGTAATATTTTGTTATTTCTCGGTCTCCGGGAGGGTTTGCCGACCGGGGGCAGCCATGGGTTTCTACGGCACCTTGAAGCTCATCTTCTACAAAGTGAGTATCGATTATAGGAAGGGGTTGATCGATCAGCTGACACCAGCAGCTGCGGTTTAATCTCTGTGTTTGTATTTTATCAGGAATTCAAGGTTGTCAGGCTCGTTCAACACCGGGATGACGAGGCGTTTCTCTCTGACAGCGGAATGCTCGGTAGCGCGTGCGTGTGTCGGTGTGTGCGGACCACTGCGGAACCGGGAGAGAGAGAGAGAGACTACTCATTTTATGTCCTTTCCCTCTCTCTCTCTCCCTCCCTCTCTCTCTCTTTGATTATTGATTACTGATCACCCACAGCTGTCTGTGTGTAGGTGTCTGTTCTGAGCCTCAGCAGTTAAACACAGAGCCAATGAGCAAGGCATTATTAAGGGTTTGAATCCTTGTTAAAACTGCTGTAAATTGCATTATTTTGGTACATTTGGTCTATTACAGGTGAAGAAAACAGTAACTATCTATGAACGAAATTAAAATGAATAAGAACTTGAGTATCTAATGCTCATTAAAACATTAGAAACTGACATTTTTGCCTCCCTAGAAGAGGATAGCACACTGTACAGCTGCTGTAAACTGCAAAGAAGAGGAAACGAGACCAAACGTATGAAAAAGGCTTAAAATCAGACAAACCTTTAGTATGCAGGGCTCGTTCATCTTCACAGCCCCAAATCACAAGAATAAAACTTTAGAAATTTACACTTTTGCTTCCCCAAAAGAGGGATACCACAGTACAGCTGCTGTAACCTGCATTTTTTGGGTCACATATGGTGCAGAAAACAGCAAAAATCGACTGGAAATGAAACAAAAACTGTACATAGGTCATTGTAAGATCACAGTATACCCACAGCTGATTATCATAGACAAACCATGAGTCACTATAGTAATATTATAGAGATGATACAGCTCCAAAATTTAGAAAAAAGGTACAACAAGGTCACAATAAATTCTCTTTTACATATCATAGCATTGCCTATTGACCGGTTAAATGCTGTAAACTGCATTTTGGGGTCAACTATTGTGTATGAAACAGCAGAAATCAATGAAAATGATTTAAAATCAGACAGAACTTTAGCATCCAGTGCTTGTTCATCTGCATATCTTCAAACTACAAGAATACAACCTTTAGAAATTGACATTTTTTGCTTCCCTACGGATACTACACAGTAAATCCTGGCAAATTACACATAGGTCACTGTTAGGTCACAGTATACCCTCAACTAATTATCACAGACTCATAATAAGTTATCATAGTAATGTTACAGAGATGCTATAGCTCCGAAATGTACAAAAGGTACAATAAGGTTGGTGTAAATGACCTTTCACATGTCATTAACACACTTTAAGTCCCTATAGTAACTCTGTAGTGGTGCTAACGGTAATGCAAGTATCATAACATGTATTATAGGAATATTCTAGAGATTTTACATGGAAATACAGATGTCTTTTTTCTTCTGGTTTTAACAGTAAACACATTTTGTTGTTCTTCACCCTCAAGTGAAGTTTTTCTGTTTGGCTTAATGAAATCCACACAGACGCGACATCTGGTATTAAAAGCCAGACACTGAGGAAAAAAAAAAAAAAAAAAAAGTCCGAAAATGAAAAGCAGATTATGAGTTTAGGTCGGAGTTAAGAGCTGAAATCACGGCCGTATGTTGCTGATGTTGAAGCAGTGACATATTTACACATTTACATATTTATTTTTATTTTGTAACAGTCAGATCACACTGTGCTTCACATAAAGATGCCAAGAGGACGAAGGACACACACACACACACACATACTGTCCTGTACATCTCCAGCCTCCTGTGTGTGTGTGTGTAGCAGCCTGTTAGCGCGTGTTGCTCTATTTTAGACCAGTGCTGCACCGGCGACATTCCTCCGATTTTCTGCATTCCTGCATTCATTCAGTGAGAGAGACACACAGAGAGGAAACAGATAGAAGGCTGATTCAGACCTCTGGCTCGATGTGTTTGTGTTACTTGACAGCGTGGGTGTTTTCAGTGTCTCTGTAGTTTGATTCTGCAACGACTAATTTGGTCTTTTTCCGGCCTTTTTGACCAGAAACCCACAAACATTTGTAGGAACTCAGGAACTTTTCTTGAGTTTCCTCCGCAGGCCACAGTAACACGTGATGCCGTCTCATGGCTATAAACTGCATTTTTTAGGGTCAGCTGTGGTGTATGAAACAGCAAAAATCTGTGAAAATGAATTAAAAGTTCATCTACATATCTTCAAACTACAAGAATACAGCGTTTAGAAATTGACATTTTTTGCTCCCCCTACATTGTGAAAATACAGATTATAGAAGGATACTACACAGTAAATCCTGGCAAAATTACACATAGGTCACTGTAAGGCCACAGTATACCCTCAACTAATTATCATAGACTCATCATAAGTCACCAGTCATGCTATAGCGTCTCTTCATTAATGTGGACTCTGCAACAACTGTTTTCGGTCCTTTTTGATCGCAGGAACATCCAGAAACTTTTCTTGCATTTCCTCCACAGGTCGCATTAACACATGTAATTTCATGTGGTTCATATCCAGATAAAATTGTTATAAAATAATATCTATCTTGGGATAAAGTAATATCTGCCTCTTTGCTTCCTACATTCAGCCACTTGCATGACGTGCAGAATAGAATAAATGTATTAAAGAAGTCGCTGTGATTTGATTACTACCTCCTCTCCCTTTGACACAGAAGAGCGTCACTGTTTCTCACAGTTTCTTCTTCTTTGTCTCTGTTTTTGTCGTTCAACCACCAGATGAAGAGGAAGTTGGATCATGGTCCAGACGGACGGCCGTTCCCTTCAGGGAAGAAGCACTGCAAAGGCAACGGATACCTCAGGTAACGCACACATTTTATTGAGTTAACTAACAGCTAACTAGCTAACTAACTTCAATTTAAAGAAACACAGTTTTAGCATTTCGTAAGTGGGTCATTTGTTTTATCCATTTGGATTTTTGGACAACACACTAGCTTGGAAATGCTAACTGGTGCAGATGCTAACATCCCTGTCTCTCTCTCTCCCCCCAGTCCCGCCAGTCTGGTTCAGGCCACGCCCACCACGTTCGGAGACCTGCGGCTGGCCAATGGGCATTCAGCTCAGCGGCGGCGCGTCACCTCGGGCCCGCCCCCCTCTGGCCTGCAGGACTGGCTTCATACCTTCCAGGTCAGCACACACACATTTCTTCTTACTATTCAACAGTTCGCTAAATCCCTCCCCCGAGCAGCGACCGTCCAATCATAGCTTAGTAATTGTAACCATGCATTCTTATATTCTTTTGATTTCTCCACATGCTGACACTGAATGAGACTGTAGTTCATTTCAAAAAACACAAGAGTAAAAGTAAAGAATGGATTAAACAATGCGTAGTTAGCATTCCTGGCTAACTAGCTTACTACCAAAAGCAGTAATCTCACGTTACCTCCAAAGCAGAGGAGCTCATCATTAGCTAGCTACATTGTTCTCTAGGGATCCAGGTTACATTAGAAAAACCCCCAGTTCAGGACTACAACATTCACTGTGTGGGGGCCAAGATGCTAATATATTTAGCAGGAGTTTAGGCTAACGTTAGCGGCTCTGTTCTGCTCTTTATTGGATTTGGGGAAGTTAAACCCTCCAGCCTCCTTATCTGAGATGGCGCTACTTTTGCCAAACATATTGGTTTGTCGTCATCGTAAAAGCCTTTTCTCTTGTAAAAGTGAAGCGTACTGTTTGAAAATACAAATATTTTAACCATAAATCTAACCTCTTGCTTGTCCAAGTATGTTTTTCTATAGTAAGCATCCAAACAGGGTTATATAAGAACGAATAACACTGCAGCTAACGTTAGCTTAATTAGCCAGAAAGCTACAACAACAGTTGTAAGCGGGACGGGGCTTTTACGAAAGGTCAATTACATATTTCTAACATGAAGACATTGTTGTACTTGTAACACTTGGTTAGCTGAAACAAACAACACCCTATTAAGATTACTTGCCAAGACAACGCACACACACACACACACACACACACACACACAGTTCTTGATGTGCTGCATTTCGGTAAAGTGTGTACCGGTATGTGAATATCTTCCGCTTCCTGCACGTAAACACAGAGCGTTAGAGGAATGCTGCCTCCGAGCTGTTCTTATGTAACTAATAGAAACACACACACACACACACACACACACACACACACATTCAAATGAAAAACATGGATCTCTCTTTTCTAGCTCGGGGAAGAAGTTCAAACGATTTCAGAGACGCAGAAACACTTTGAAACACACAGATACAAGAACACACACACACAAAAAAGTAAACAGAAAAAGAAACACAAAAATATTCTTAGACACACATTTAAATAGACAAAAGTATCCTACTCCAGTTCTTCCTCTTAATCATCCTCCTTTTCTTCTCCTCCTCCTTCCCTCCTGCAGACGTGGAGCGGTCCTGAGAGGTTATTGGCTCTGGACGAGTTGATTGACAGGTGTGAGACCAGTCAGGTGAAGCACATGATGCAGGTCATCGAGCCCCAGTTCCAGAGAGACTTCATATCCCTGCTGCCCAAAGAGGTACCCACATACACAGTTATTATAAGTATATTTACTGAAGTACAAATTTGAGGTACCTTCAGTTCTTCTATTTTATGTAACTTTATACTTCTTCTCCACTACATCTCAGAGGCAAATGTGACCTATAACAGAACACATAATGAAATTAGAGTGACAGTGTGAACATGTGTGCACTGGGAGCAGTATTTTAAATGTCTGTGTTTGTGCGTTTGCAGTTAGCTCTGTACGTGTTGACCTTCCTGGCTCCCAGAGACCTGCTGCAGGCCGCTCAGACCTGCAGGTACTGGAGGATCCTGGCTGAAGACAACCTGCTGTGGAGGGAGAAGTGCCGCGAGGAAGGTAAACACACACTAACACACACAGTAAACACACAGTCCACGACGTACTGGTTGTACTTCTGTGTGTTTTGTTGTTGGGTTTACTTGTCTTCTCTTGTCATTTCCTCTTTATTTCATTCTTTCATCTGTTTCTGCAAAGGATCCATAATTATGGACTTAAATTAAATATGAACATCACAATTATTCAGTTCTCATAATGCAAACATAGTAGGTTTAGTCTGGTGTTACTCTTTGTTTTTCTTATTTTCAACAAATCCTATGAAAAGACCAAAACCAACAATGTGTCTCTCAGTATTCTCTGACTTCCTCAATCACATGGGTTCCTACTGAAGACGTACATTTTTATTTTATAAAATTTCTGTGGATTTAATGACATGAAGTTTATTTTCTACGACTGCACACATATGACGTGGTGATTCGGATATTTTTTGGACTAAATATCTTAAAATTTAACTGTTATTTGCAAAAAACAAACAAAACGTACCTGGCAGTGTAGAGAAGGTTGTGAAAGAACATTTTATCCACAATGTAGGAACATTTACAAAAAGTATAATTCACCAGTTAGTGATTTTCTTTTATTATTAAGAAAAGTTACTTCAGTATTTGTAAAATATTGCTTACAGTCCTGGTCACAAATATCAAATTTAATTTTTAACTGATTTCCTAACAGCTGGTCACTGTAGTTTTTATCAAACGTTACTCAAACAGGAGGAAATAGAGCACACACAACAAATAGTCCCCAACAAATATTTGTTGGGGACTATTTTCAGCGGCGGAGTAATACACATTTGGTTCTCTAATGAGTATTTCTGGCAGCAGGACGGTTTATGTGGGATTGAGTCAAAATAAACTACATAACATAATTAATATATAACAAATCCCATGAAAAGACCAAATCCAACCATGAATTGATCCTAATAACAATATATATCTTATTCTTCTGCGCCAAAGTGCTCCATTGTTGTCCAAAAGCTATTATATATTTGTTATCTATCACCAGACTTTTCCTGTAATTGTTGAATCAAACTTATAATAATATAACGTTAGCTGTGCAGGGCTGCCTCCTTCCTTTATCCTCCTCTTCACGCTCTGTCGGTCTCTCTTTCATGGTGTTTTGCTTTGGCACATTTTGATGAATCTTCTCCCAAAACCTTGAAAATGAGGAAAAACTTGTGTTGTGTGTCCTGTTGTGGCTGTGAGAGTTTGTCATGTGGTGCCTGAGTGGGGGGGGGGGGCTCTGTGGGGGTGTTTTCCAGCGTTTCCATGAGGGAAATGTGGAAAAACACTGAGTACAAATAGCGGCAGGAGCTTACTGGATGTATAGTGCTTTCTACCCTGAGTGTAACATGCAAATACAGCTACACACAGTCAGTCAGTCAGTCACTCCTCCTTCATTCAGCGCAATGCAGTGGCTGGTGTGTGTGTGTGTGTGTGTGTGTGTGTGTGTGTGTCTCTCTGGGCGTTCTGCCAGTCAGCCGAGATTCACTGCCAGCACTCAGCAGCCATACCAATGAGCCTACCTAGCGTTAGCACCATGCCACAGCCATACTAATGAAGCCAGCGTTAAACTGCAGCCCACCAGCTCCATAAATAAGGCTAATTTGTATTTGCGCTACACCCCTGTCATACCAGTGGGAACAGTGTTGGCATTAGCCAGCACTCAGTGAGAATACAAATGCTGCTAACCTGCATTAGCAGAATGCCAGTTACATACTAATGAAACTAGTGCTGGTGTTAGCTTACAGTAAACACCTGTTAGTAAAATCACAGTAGATACTCTACTACTCCTCGGTCACATTAATAAAAGTTACAGTAGCCTTGGTGGGCTTATATTATGGTGATAAACTAAACTTTAGTTAGCTCAGACTACAAGTAGAAACTACAGTAGCTAATGTTAGCTTACACTACTGTATTACCAGTGCAACTACAGTAGCTAATGTTAGCTTACACTACTGTATTACCAGTGCAACTACAGTAGCTAATGTTAGCTTACACTACTGTATTACCAGTGCAACTACAGTAGCTAATGTTAGCTTATACCACAGTAATTAAACAGCTGAGTCCAACAAAAGACTCAGTAGCTAATGTTACTGTGAACTGTGGTCAGTTTAATAGCTGCAGTTGCTATTCGCTTATCTGATGGTGATTGCTGTGAAACTACAGCAGCTAATGTTAGCTTACACTGCAATCATAACAATTAAACTAATGTTAGCTTAAACAGTCATACCAGTGGAACTGCAGTGGCTAATGTTGAGTTGCTGTCGTATAAGAGTAGCTAGCTTGCAGTAAAGTCCATTACAGTCATTTAATTTACATAAAGCATAGTAGTAAATCTGATGTAGCTAATGTTAGCTTACACTGCAGTATCACCAACAAAGTGCAGCAACCTTTACGTTACATTCAGAACTGTCAAAATAGTTAGCTTACGGTTATACCAATGTAGCCAGTGTTAGCATCAGGTAATAAGCTTTTAAGGTGGAATTATGTTAGACGTTTTTCTTCTGGGCTGCATTTTAAGATTATTTTCATTATCGATAATTCTTTACTCGTTTGTTCTAAAAAATGTATTCAAGGAAACCAGAGAAGACTCATATTTGAGAAGATGCAACTCATGAACTTTTGCCATTTTTGCTTAAGAAATTACTTAAATGATTAATCAATTATCAAAACTGTCTCTCCCCAGGTGTATCAGAGTGTGCGTCGTCTCGCCGCTGGAAGTGTGTGCGGCCGGGCGTGACGGTCAGTCCGTGGAAATCGGCCTACATTAGACAGCATCGTATAGAGAACAACTGGAGGAAGGGGGACACACGAGAACCCATGGTACGCTACCCTCAGAGTCACGCACACACTGATCCTGCTGCTGTGTTTGATATGTAAACGGTGTCATTAAATATGTCTGTCTCTGTCTGCAGGTGTTGAAAGGTCACGACGATCATGTGATCACGTGTCTCCAGTTCAGTGGCGACCTGATTGTCAGCGGCTCCGACGACAACACGCTCAAAGTCTGGTCCGCCATCTCTGGCAAGGTAGGACGCAGTGTTTGTGTGTCAGCAGAGGCAGACATATTGATTATGTAAATTGTGATTTCCTGCTGCTTCAGCTATAACAACACGTTTGTGTGTGTGTTTGGTGGCGTATGTGTCTTTTCATATTACAGTGTAGTATTATTTTACTGGTTAGTATACTGTAAGTATTTTGTCGAGCAGTGCTTTTATTTTGGAGTGTTGCATTTGTTATCAGTGATATTTCTAGAAGCAGTGCTATAATTTTGTGTTGCTCAGTTATATTTACTGTAAGTAGTATTTCTACAACCACTTGTACTATTTTGTAGTGCTTTATAGTTACATTTACCAGCAGTTTTACTATTTTATTTTTTATAATTTCCAGTGTAAGATAATTATTCCTGTTATTAGTTTGTGTGAGGTTCAAAATGTCAAACATGAACATGTGAAAGCTGACTGAATATCTGTGGATTTGAGACAGTTTGTCAGATTGAAAAAGACATTTTAAGATGTTATGTTGGACTGTGGAGAAATTTTAACGGACATTGTTTTTACATTTTCTGACATTTTAAACACAAAAGTGACCTTTGTAATCAAGCATATGATCAGCAGATGAATCGATGATGAAAATAATCATTATTTGCAGCCCTAGCATCAAATGATTATGTGACGGCGTGTGTTGCACTTGACAGTCAGTCTGCTTCATGGTTTAGGATATAATAAAACATAATAGCTTAAATAGCTGAAAAGAAGTAAGAAGAATGAAATAGATTAGCGGCAGGCGGACCAGTTGTGTTAGTCAGGGTGTGTCGTTGAGATTTAAAACACACACTGAAGCAGCCCGAGGCAGCTCTGTTTGAATCCACAACCTAAATATGTGTGTTAAAGGTGAAGAGACGCTCGCCCTTCCTGTCTTTACTCTCATCCTGGATCAAACACACTAAGTACATTTACTTAAGTACAAATTCAAGGTACTTGTATTTGACTTGAGTATTCCCATTTTAAGCTACTTTATACTTCTACTCTGCTGCATCTCAGAGGGAAATATTGTACTTTTTACTGCGCTACATTTGTCTGACAGCTTTAGTTACTTTACAGATTACAGTTTTTCATCCCCTTCCTGTCCAGTAAAAACATGTATCTCCAAAACTGAAGGATGAAGAGTTCCTTTATGTGTTGAGTAAATCCTCCTCCTCCTCCTTCAGCTAAATTAACTCTTTAAACCTCCTTTGGATCAGCTGTAAAATTCATCGTCACAAAGCTGAAAACAGGGCTGAGCTTTCTGAGCTCACGAAAAGTTAAACTCTTATGATATGTGATACGTGGTTCTCACAGGACACGTGGTGATCTTATAGACCATGATGCATTGCTGTAGATTAAACTGGCCAACAGGATATAAAGGAGTTCAAATGAGCTGAAACATCTACAGCAGGAAAATGCAACACACACATTAATGCAGCAGGAATATTAATCAGCACACAACACTTTTACTGCAACATGAGTACTTTTACTTCAGTAAGGTTTTGAATGCAGGACTTTTACTTGTGGTGGAGTATTTTCACAGTGTGGTATTAGTACTTTTTATTTCCACCAATAAGAAACACACGACAGACCTTCTCAGCCGCCTCTGTTCCCTGGTGGAATCCTTTTGATCCCCAGACTGATCCATCCCATCCAGGATCCATTGTCCCTTTAGTCCCAGGTCCAGGTGGTCCTAGGAAACCAGGAAACCAGGAAGAAACCAGGAGCCCAGGAAACCCAGGAAACCAGTGGTGGAAAGTGCGTGTGTGTGTGTGTGTGTCTCTGTGTGTGTGTGTGTGTGTGTGTGTGTGTGTGTGTGTGTGTGTGTGTGTGTTTCCGCTCGTCTCTCTCTGTAAAATTCAAGACAATTGAATTTGAATTATCTTTACTGGCAGGACGTGATGACGGTTTTACTGTCTGCTGATAATCACAGTACAGTGATAACAATAACAGTGAGTTTCACTGAGCCGCAGAATCGCTCCCATTTGTCTCGGCAACAGTTGCCGGGGCAAAGTTTTCCTCTGTTGCTGTGGCAACCACCACTACAACACCTTCAAGGTGAAACTGCATTTTCTCTGTGTGTGTGTCCTTCAAGGGTAGCTGTGAAAGTGGAACAAATATTGACACACACCCTTTTATACACACACACTTATGACACTAATGTGTGTGTGTTCGTTAACATTAACGTTGTCTTTTCTCTCTCAGTGTCTGCGGACGTTGACGGGTCACACCGGCGGCGTGTGGTGCAGTCAGATGGCGGTCACCACGGTGATCAGCGGCTCCACCGACCGGACGCTGCGTGTGTGGGACGCCGAGAGCGGCGAGTGTGTCCACACGCTGTACGGACACACGTCCACTGTGCGCTGCATGCATCTCCACGGCAACCGGTAAAACACACACGCACACTTTAGGAACACCTAACATTTTGCTGCATTCATCTCCATGACAACCAGAAAGACTTACGCACGCACACACACAGTTAAAGGCCACACTTATACACACACACACAAAGATTTATACACTCATATCCATATACTGTACATAGTGAATACACACACACACACACATCTACACACAACATACACTCACTAAATGCATGAACACACACACTACACACACACACTACACACACACACACACATAAACAGTAACACACACACACACATCTACATACTTCATACAAAAACACACACATACTAATAGACACCAGCATTATGGAACTGGGTCACACACACACATGAACACACACACACACACACAGACCTCATGCTAATAAGACAAACTTGAGCTGATTGGCTGACACTGCAGTGATGTCATACCTCTCTCCCTCTCAGGGTGGTGTCGGGCTCTCGGGACACGACGCTGCGTATGTGGGACGTGGCGACGGGCCGCTGCGAGCACGTGCTGACGGGCCACGTGGCAGCGGTGCGCTGCGTTCAGTACGACGGCCGCCGCGTGGTGTCGGGCGGCTACGACTGCATGGTGAAGGTGTGGGACCCCGAGACGGAGGCGTGTCTGCACACACTGCAGGGACACACCAACAGAGTGTACTCGCTGCAGGTACGCACACACACACACACACACACACACACTTCATTTCTTTATGTCATTTTCATCAGCTGTCTTCTCTTTTTAACTTTTCAGTTAAAATTGACAAAAAGATCAGTGAGCCTCTGTGTGCTGCAGGTGTGTTATACGATCTTCTCTCTTTGCAGTTTGATGGTGTGTTTGTGGTGAGCGGCTCGTTGGACACTTCGATCAGAGTCTGGGACGCAGAGACAGGTAGAGACACCGATCACTCTCCTCAGTCCAGACGTGAATAAAATACATTTTATTTAAATTGATTAGGCATGTAAATATACGCTTGGTGTGTAGTTACCAGTTCATCAGGTCCACTCAGCTAAAAAATGAAGTCTAATCCTGAAGGTCAAAATGTTCAGTTTTGACATTTTTAAGGGTTGTAATTTGTGGTTAGGTGTTTCCAATATTTTGTCTAGTCATTTACATTAATGCCTGTAGAAATGTCTTATCACTGATTGTCTCATTTTTGTACAAACATAAACTTGAGCCATCAGAATAATTTAAAAGATAAAAAAGAGAGAGCACATAAGAATCTGCACGTTGTGGTTTTAAATCAACCTGAATCAGTTCAAATAAAGCTGTCGATTAGAGGTAAAACAACTGAAACCTGTCCTGTCCAGGTGGGTGTGTCCACACACTGACGGGCCACCAATCACTGACCAGCGGCATGGAGCTGCGCGACAACATCCTGGTGTCCGGGAACGCCGACTCTACGGTCCGAGTGTGGGACGTCCGGACGGGACAGTGTCTCCACACACTGCAAGGTGAGCGAGAGAGAACAATAACATCCCTGTGAGAGAGAGTGTGTGTGTCGGAGAAAACAATGAGAGCAGCATGAAGGTGAGAGCTGCTGCGTGTGTGTGTGTGTGTGTGTGTGTGTGTGTGTGTGTGTGTGTGACCTCCATCTTATTGTCGACTCAGCACTAAAACACACTGCAGCCCTCTGGGAGACAGAGAGGAAACATCAGAACAGAGAATGAATGATTATGTAAAAGAAGTCCCAAAAAAAGAAAACATGAATGAGTGAATAAGTTTGTGTGACAGTGTGTGTGTTGTACTGGTAGTGATGTCTGTGCTGTTGGAGGTCAGAGGTCACAGTGTGATGATGACGTTTCCTTCAGGTCCCAACAAGCACCAGTCGGCGGTGACGTGCCTGCAGTTCTGCCGAGGTCTGGTCCTGTCCAGCTCCGACGACGGGACGGTCAAACTCTGGGACCTGAAGACCGGAGCCTGGCTGCGAGATGTGGTGGCGCTGCAGAGCCGGGGATCAGGTGAGGACCGCCACAACAACACCCCCCCTTCCCCACTGTACACTCACCTGAGTCTAAACCAATCACACGTCTTCCTTTCTCCACAGGTGGCGTTGTGTGGCGAATCAGAGCGTCCGACACTCGGCTTGTGTGCGCCGCCGGCAGCAGGAACGGGACGGAGGAAACCAAACTGCTGGTCCTGGACTTCGACCTGGACGACAGGAAGAAAGAGACGGACTGAGGAAGAGGAGGAGGAGTACAGAGTGATGTCATCAAACGGAGACAAGAGGACAGACATGAGGATGATCGGGAGACTATTTTTTTTTAAAGGAAAAGACCAAAGTCTAACTGCATCCAGTTTCTCCAACAGTCACACAGACAGGTATGAATGTTACAACACGTCCTGATTGGCTGGCAGACAAACGGACACATTAGGAGGACAGCTGGACGGACAGATGGACAAAACATCCACTTCTACCTGGATACTCAATGCGGATGATTCACAAAATGGCCGAAATGATAAAGAAAGGTTGACACAAAATGGCTGCCACAATCAAGTCGGGCCTGATGTCACAAAATGGTTTCCAACATGGCGGCCTCAGCCTGGTGGCGACAAATGAATGTTTTTGACGCTTTGATGGACAGAAACATGGATGTAAATGGTTTCTACGACAACGGGCGAATGTTTGACGAACAGACAAGAAGTTTAAGAGAAAACGAATTTATTGATGGATTTAAGCGACGATGGTGGTTGAATGTAACTGATACGGAGGATCCACGGGATGCGGGGGGGCGAGGGCATTGACTTTTATTGCTGCTGAACCAATGAGGAGGTGAACGACGCTGTTTAAACAAACCAATCCAAATGTACCAAATCTTGAAGGCTGGAGACACGCGGGCGACTTTTTGAGGCAACGTAGACGAGCAACGAACACAGTTACCAGAATTCAGTCAGTATTGTTGTCATTTTGACGGAGTCGCTGTCTTTTTCTTTCTTTTCTCCAGAGTTGCCGGTGAAGCTGCCCGTCTGCGTTGCCTCTAAATGTAGTTTGTGTGTTTCGGCCCTGCAGAACTGTAGCGTGTTCGGAGCCGGTGACGGCGCACGAGACGCTGGCCGTTATCTCAGCTGGTGAATTTTTTGGGAGTAAAAGTTTAGTTTCCCATCCAGCAGAGAGGGAGGACTAAACTTCTTAATCCAGCCACAACCAGAGCCTTACATCTGCAAGAGTCAAAACAACCCCTCTCTCTTATTTAAGCTTCACAGCCGCCTTCTTTTAATGTAAAAAACATTATTTTTAAGGCAGAGGAGGATTGATATAATAACTCCAAGCTGTCTGCCACTTTTACTGCACAATAAATCACTCGCAGGGCCGCATGTTTTAATGATTTATGGTGCAATTTGGCTCAAAATCCTCAGTATTTCTGCCAAAAGTGAAGTTAAATGCAGAAAACGTGTTTAATAGTGGAGGCACCGTAGGCCTTTTGTACAGACGTCACAGCAGGTAAAGCACAGGTGTAATAAATCATAAAATGAATGATGGCTGAATACCATTTAGCTGCTTCAGTTTCAGGGTCCTGGTATAGTACATTCTAGCTCACTGTCACACTGTCATGACTTACTGGGACCCTTGAACATAATGGAGCCATCATTAATTAGTATTGATTAGTAACACCTGTCGCTTCACTGAACACGACATCACTCAGACTCAACTAGTTTGAATCAGTAATCAGGAGCTAAATGTAAAATAAGTAATTTGCTTCATAGATTTCACTTTTTATTCTTACAAACTTGAGTGGAAATCAGAAAAAAAAACAGGTTTAATGAACCAACTTTAGTCTTAAAACTGCTTTTTAAAAGATTTTTACTCACTTTTTTCAGATATTTCTGTTATACTTGTGCTCAGAATTTAACTCTATATTCTCAATATACAGAAAGACTAAGGAAGCAAAGAAAGGCCATTGAATCTTATAAGCTACTGATCACTACTGAATACTTGACGTTGAAATCTAAATACCACTTAATTATTACATTTAAGTATTTTAATATTTCACTTTGAAAACCATCTGAATTTATGTGAATTTCAAAATGGTTACTTCAAGTTTTGCAGTTGTTTTTTTTACCTAAATCTCTAAAGGGTCACTCCTCATGTTTTCCTCAGCTTATGAAATATATATATATATAAATAATTTAAAACAACTGCCTTTACCAGATATTAATCCGATAAGCTGTCGTTGCCAGGCAACACCTCCAGCCAATGAGCAGAGATTTGGGTGATATTTCCCCCAGCAACAAGTGGTATTTAAGGCGGTATTTTCTTCCTGGAAACTTGACCTTTGCAGGTGTGAGGCTCCAGAGAGGCGACGCTGTCCTGGTGATGTTGTCATGTAAAATACTGTAAATACAAAGAGGATGTACATATTCAGCTTTTTATAAGAAGAAAACAGAAAATATTGTTCATGGTGGAAAGAGATGGAGGGATTGATTAACGATCAATAAAGATGGGTTTTATAAATCTCTGCGTGATCGACTCGTTCTTTCTCAGAAATATCTGAAGCACTTTATGAACAATACTTTGCAGTTTGATGGGAGTTTTTTGGAAGCAAAGCAAGCTGTAATGTCTCCAGCTCCTTTTGTCCTCAAAAATAAAAGTTTTTATCAATTCAGTGAAGCTAGAAAAGTCTATTTAACAGAAATTAAAGGTAGTTTTTACACAGCAAAGCTTTTAATTGTCATATTTTGATGCCGTTTGTCTCAAAAGACATTTAAAACAGTTTAAATCTCAGCAAATTAAATCTGGAAGATGCACAGAATTTAAGTTTATTGTAATATTGTATTATTACAGTTTATTTCACTTCAGCTGTAATGTAGCCGTGTGACCCGTCAGGACATTTTAGTGATTTTGATTGTCTACAGCCACGCTAGCAGCTCTGTGAGGCTGTACATGAGCCAAGACACTAGCATGGCTAAACATCGTTTTGTCAATAATGCATTGGATCTATTTTTGTAAGAAGAAAATCAGCTCTTAGTCTGGATAATTGATTCTTTTGTTCATAGATCAGCTTGTCAATCTATTTAAAGTCTGGAGTCTAACGCTGACGTCCCGACGGTCCGGCCCTCTGTGAGACGTCATACTTGACATCTTCATAATTCTAATGAAGTCTACATATAAAGCATAAAATCAATCATACATCTTAAATGAAATTGTTTACGTCGTATATTTCTTCATTTTTCAATTAGTCCTGGTTATTCGGAAAAAGGAAATGTGCGATGCGTCTAGATTTCAAGCTAATAACTGAGCAAAACGCTAAAATTACTGTTAAATGTATTATTACAATTAAAGAAAAGATTATTATTAATTCTATTAAGCATGTATTTTTGACTATTATGTATTATGAATTAGATATTGGTTCATTTATGTATGTTATCAGTTTATGTATTTTATTTTATCAGACATAATCCCTTTATTTGATTACAGACCTGATACTTCAATGTGCTCGACTGATGACTCGGATCATTGACTTTTAGGGGGTCAGCACCAGTTTTGAGTGATTAATTATTGATGAAAATATCATTATATGCTGTTTATAGTCGATGATAGCTGCAACTTTAGATGATTAATCTAAGTAAAGTGGGTAATGTGCTTTATTTTCTGGAAATTACTTCATAATTTATTCCTAATTATACGGAAGATAGAGACACTGTTTAATTAGTACGCTTATATTTAATTAATTTCTAGTGTAACCTTGAGTCTTTTAATCAGTGCAGCAGGTCAGCTGAACAAGCAAAGAACTTTATTCTTCACACTGTACATGAAGAATAAAGTTCCCAATAATAATGTGAATAATTAATTAATATTAACTTTAAAGCAGAGTGTCTGTGTGGATGTAAATCAGTTAGAAAGGAAAGATAACTCACTACAACCTGAGCCTGTTTGGCTGAATGCACTGATGGGGAGGTTGCCATGGTAACGATGCCGGCGGGGGCGCGGGGGGGGGGGCAACTAAACATCAGAGGCGATTGGCTTTCACCAAAAGAAACCTGCAAAGGAGCAGAAAGGTTCAGGGCTGAAAGACAGAGTAAAGCATCAGTGTGTTTGTAGTTCTGAAGTACTCAGATACTTTACTTAAGTAAAAGTACTAATACGACACTGTGAAAATACTCCGCTACAAGTATAAGTCCTGCATTCAGAATGTTACTCAAGTAAAAGTACAAAAGTATCATCAGCAAAATGTCCTTAAAGTATCAAAAGTAAAAGTACTACATGCAAAATAAATGATAGAATACAGTATATACCCAGGGGTGGAAGAAGTACTCAGATTTAAGTTAAAGTAGCAATACTACAGTGTAAAAGTACTAGCAGCAAAATGTACTTAAAGTACCAAAAGTACTCATTATGCAGAATGGTCCATTTCAGAATCACATATATTATTGGATTAATAATTATTGATATTGATGATTAATGTGTTCATCGCTTTAAGTGTAGCAAGTAGTTAAAATTAGCTCCACTTTTACCAGCTGCAGCATTAAAGTGATGAACACATTAATGCATCAATAATTATAATCCAATAATATAATATATATTTTTTACTGTTGGTACTTTAAGTATACTGTGATGCTGATACTTTTACTTGCTCCTGTAAAAGAGTGAATGTGACTTTTGTTAGTTTTCCTCTTTAATGTCTTTTAAATGTTGTTGTAAAATGCTAATTGTTGGATTAGAAGAGTCAGTCAGGTGTAGAGCAGTTTGATGTGATTAGCTTCACACGTTTTACACGTTATGGAAGTTATTAATTCTAGTAGATTTAACTTTTTCTTGCTGGTGTTGTGGGACCAAAACAAAGAAATGTTTCTGTATTTTTTCTTTCATCTTCCTCCACATTTCCTGACAGCTTCACAGTCTGTCTCCGGCGCTCACAGCAGAGCTTTGTGTTTCAGTCTGTGGGCGTTGGTGGGAGAGCGAGCAGATAACGTTATGCAACAAAAACTGGCTTCAACATCCTGAACGAGAAGTAAACTGAAACATGTAGGAGGTGCTTTCATGTTTGTTTGAGCTTCATTGATAAAAGCAATAAAATAAATGTTCAGTTAAGGCTCCTTTTTGCTTTGACAACAGTGCAAACTCTTTGGATCGCATGTTAGCATGTTAGCATGTTAGCACGTAGGTTCACTCCTTTCACATTGTCATATTGTTATAAAACTATTGATTATAGCAACATTAAAGGGCTGTTAAAGTTTGAATTAGGTTAAAACAGTTTAAGGTTTGATCAGGGAATAAATGATCTCAGTGACGGACCTCACAAGTATAACAGTACAAATAAATGTGTGTGCCTCCATCCACACTTTATAATGTGTTGCAGGACTGCAGGTGTTCGTGTTATTTTGTCCACTTCTACTCTCTCAGTAGGTCTCTCTGTTCTTACTACAAGTGTGTGTGTGTGTGTGTGTGTGTGTGTGTGTAGATGATTAAAATGCCTAATAAAGTCAAGGAAAAGCACTCAGCCTAAGTAGCAGACAGTAAAACACAATCAAAACATCAGGCTGGGACTCATTAGTGTGTGTGTGTGTGTGTGTGTGTGTGTGTGGACATGTATTACTCGTGTTGTGGGGACATACATTTGTTTACACACTTACATAGTGGGGACTCGCCTTCCTTTTGGGGACAAAACGCAAGTCCCCATAACGTAAATCATTCAATTATAGGGTGAAGACTTGGTTTAAGGTTTCGGTTAAGTTTGTGTGTGTGTGTGTGTGTGTGTGTGTGTGTGTGTGTGTGTGTGCGCGCTTGCAGCCAAATTGAATCTTCAAAATGAAGTGGACGGCGTGTGTGATCCAGATTAAATGTGTTTTCTGTGTGAGACACACACACACACTGACAGATCAATGTAATTCAGCTAAGAGCAACACTTACTGGCTGAAGTAGTTTCAGTTACTATGGCAACCGATCAGACCCCCCCCCCCCCCCGCACACACTCTCTCTCTCCGACTGTCTATCTGTATGTTATACTTTGTATTTCACAGCGTCACTTGACAACCGAGTCGACAACAATACTTTATTGATCCCGGAGTGGGGGGGGACTGATCACGTTACAGTTGCTCCCATTCTGGAATAGAAATACATATTATTTATATACAAAAGCATAGAGAGAAATTATAATAAATAGACAATAAGAAAAATAAGAAGTATGTAAAATATGTGCATTCTACTACAATATATAAAAACAAGGAAACCATGATACATTTGATCCACATGAACAAACTGGATAATTAATAAGAGGAGCTGCTCTGCTGGAGTCCACACTTCAACCACAAGAGGGCACAACAGGCTTTCTGACATGAATACAACAGAATACTTGTTCTAACTAAAAAATGTTTCCTTTAATGATTTAAATGCACGTCAAGTCATTGATATAAAGTGGGAGACAAAACATGTCGTAATAAGGTTTGAACCAACAGTTTTAAGTTAATTTACTTTGACACAACTTCAGAAGTACTGCAAAAGGGAGAGTAACTAACTTCACTTTGTCTCTGTTGACAAAACCAGAAGCTTTTCTATTTCTTACAACTATACACAACATTTACATTTGCTCTGGTCAAAAAATACAGACTGAGCCTTTGAGCAGCTCTTTAGAAACATCAGCAGACTCAGAGAGCTGGAGGCCGACTGTCAGAACGACAAGCTAAGAAGGTTTGCTTCACAGTCTGGTCTGCATGTACACTCTCTAAAAAAACCACAAACGACAGACTAAAAGGGTTTGCATGTACGTGGGAACTTTACAAGGTCAAGAACTTGTACTTCCTCATTTCATGTCAGGTGGGAACGATTCAACATCACATTCATTTCTTCACACTGCAGGTAAGAGTTGCTGATTTAAGTATGTGAAATGTTGGATATATCTTTGACTGTTTAAACAATGTGCAGATTATTTTGTTTATCATTGTAGTCTATATAAAGTGGACTATTTTGGAAATGTTGGATTTATCACCCACATGTAAAAGTGTATTTTTATACTGTTACTGTTTTTTATACAAACCTTTTATAGGAAACTTTGAAGTCAAAACTATTTATCTTAAAAAGTAAAACTCTGAAAAAGGATGAAGTGAAAGATTGCATATGTTTTTATACTTCAACAGTGGTGGAAAAAGTACTCTTTTATACTTACAGTAAGTAAATGAAGCACTACCACAAATAGCTCGTCCTTAATTCAGTATTTTATTGATTTAATCAAAAATCTACTTTAAGGATAAAGTAGTATTAGCAGTTAAGAGTAGGCTACATACATCTTAAAAGTTCTTCTTTTAAATAATAGTTAATTTCCAGTGAAATGATTGATGCTTTAACATGCGAGAGCTGTTCCTGATGTTAAAGCTTAGACTTTTATTGTTGTTAAATTAACATTTTGTCACATCACACTGGGGGTGTGAAGAGCACCAGCTTCAAGCTTTAAAGGATAAGTTTAGATGTAAATCTTAATCTAAAACTCGCCTTTATGTACATTAAAAGAGTTACTGATCACTGTAATTGTTCTTCCTGAAGTGATGCCTCATCACAACGTCAGTGTAAGAGATGGGAGTCAAAGTCCACAAACTGCAAACATCAGACAAAATGCATACAACACATTCATTGACATTTCAGGCATTATTAGACAGTCGGGGTTTTCCACTAGTCTGTATAGATGCTCTGTTTTGTAAGTCACAATGCATGCATGTAACTGTGTAAATCATTTTGTCTGTCTTCTGTGGTTCAGTCAGTTTTAAACAGGAAGTCAGATCAATCATCAGATGAGGAGTGAAAAAACAAATCACTGAGGCAGAAAGAACAGAGAAGGTGAAAACAAAGAAGCAAAGTCACAACGCTAGATTTCTATCCTGTTCAACCTAATTTTCTAAGTAAAGACATGTTTTTTCTTTGTGTATTTCTTTTCTGAAAACAACCAGACTTTTGTCTTTTTAAAACCTTTGTTTTTAATTTTCAGGAGTCCGGGGATGCTGCATCCAAAGATCCAGGCCTGTGATGGACTGTCCTTCAGTACCTTCAGTGTTTTGCGTTTCCATCACACTGTCATTCTTCTAATACAGTCTTTTGCAGGTAATTTTCATGCAAAACACTCCAGTAACACATTGATGTGTGCAGAAGACACAACTCAGCTTCTGACCAAACAAACAAAAGGAATCCATTTCTGTAACAACGACTTGGTCAGAAGAGGCTATAAAAATTAATAACTAATACATTAATTTATTGGCAATATAACAAATGTATTATAAAACTCTACGATCATTATGTAAGCTCTGTGAGGCTATACTAGCTATGCCAATATGCTAACATGCTCACAATGACAACGATTTGTAGCAGGTATAATTTTACCTTGTTCATCATTAATGGCATTAGTTCTGCAGGTATTTGGTCATAAAGCAAAGTACTGGACAGATTAAAGTTGTGACCTCATGGTGATTTAGAGCGTCAGCTGCTTTTTAGATCTCACTGCCAACGACACGTTGATACTGTACTTCACCCTGATGCAGGACTTTTCCTCACAGTCTCACACTCTGAAGCTTTTTACAGTCAGACATAAAGTTACACAAAAAACTGGTCAACAAACAAGAAGCAGAAAGAGAAACTAACAAGACTCCAGCTGTTAAAACATATGTGATGAGTGTGAGTCAGATACAGATGACGTTCAGATGATTTTGATGGTCTTTCTGCTGTTTTTAATGCAGCTCTGATAACTTTATTAAATGATTTCTTATTTTTAGAATGTAAAAATTCATTCTGATGACATGAATAATAACTATGCTCCTGTTTCTGGTTTGTACTTTTTGTTTTACCTTGCAGCGCTGTCAGAGTTGATTTGTCCACATCAACCAATCGTAGCCCTGGCTGGTGATGATGTCATCTTGCCATGTCACCTTGAACCTCCCATCAGTGCCAGTACTGAGACTGTGATGTGGACCAAACATGGTTTGGACCCAAAGTACATCCATGTTCACCTAGATGGGAAACCAGTGTATCATATTCAAAATCCATCATATTTTAACCGAACAGCTCTGTTTGAGGATCAGCTGATTAACGGAAACGTCTCCATGAAAATCTTTGGAGTGAAAATCTCTGACACAGGAAAATACTTTTGCATCCTTCGATCAATCCAGAAGGAAGCTTCCATCCAACTGATTGTTGGTGAGTCAGACTGAGATAATAATTAAATATCCTGTGGTCTAGTTTGTATCACATGTTCTACAGCCTGCCACGAGCACGAGGGTGAAGAATCACACATTTCTGCTGACTGCAAAGAGCAGCCATGATAAAACACAAAGAAGATGAACACTTCAAAATGCAAAGTCAGAGTAAAACCAACAAACAACACTGCTGTTTACATTCAGTGTTACTCACCAGAGTGCTTTGTGTGTATCCTCGTGGTTTCACAAACATGTTGAATGCATTTCCTTCCTCATAAAACATTTGCAAAGCTGATTTTCTGAACATTTTGAAACCTGTATTATGTACAGCCACTGATAAAAACATTGCTTCGTAGCACATACAGTGGTCAAACCACCACAGGGTGCTTTTAAATTCCACATAAGAAGACATAAGACACCACAGCTGGTGGTGAAGATTTGTTATAAAAGGTAACAGTGCAGAGAAGACAAATGTTTAATGAGGTAGTAAATTCATTCATTGTGTTTGTAAGGGTTTAAAGATGTTTGGTCTTTCTTCTAATATATTTTGACTATGATACAAATCAGTGACATGTTATCTGCTGAACTGTTCTAAATTCCTCCTCTCTCATCAGGTGCTGTCTCCACGCCCATCATACAGGTTGTCTCAAATAACAGTGGAAGTGTGGTTCTTTGGTGTGAGTCTGAAGGCTGGTATCCAGAGCCTGAGGTGTTGTGGCTGGACGGTGAGGGAAACCTGCTCTCTGCTGGACCTACAGAGACAGTCAGAGGTCCTGATGACCTCTATACTGTCAGCAGCAGAGTGACTGTGGAGAAGAGACACAGCAACAGCTTCACCTGTAGAGTCCAACAGAAGAGCATCAACCAGACCAGAGAGACCCAGATCCATGTTCCAGGTTCTAAAGAGTTCTAACTAAATCCAACACGTTGTCACTGTTCTGGTTTGGAGGTCTAGTTTGATTAAAACATGTCATGCTGTTCTGTGTTGAATCATTTCAGCTGATTTCTTCGAGGTTCAGTCCTCTTCTCATTGGATTTGGATCATCGCCGTTCTTCTGGTTATTGCTGTTTTACCAATAATAAAATGTAAGTCACCTATTCGTTAGTGTCAGAGCTCTTTACTGGCTGTAGTGATATGTAGCAGTAAATTCCAAAGCATTAATAGATAAATAAAGCACAATGTTCACTATTTACTATTAAATATGCTTGTAGAATACTGTAGATAGAATGGGAAATATAAAAATGTAGTACAGATGGTGCAGAGGTGTAAGCACTCGTCTAACACCACAGACAGTGCTGGATACCTTAGGTTTGTTTATATTATCAAACCTGTAATGCAAGTAAATGTCTTTTCTCTTTTCATTTTGATGTAAAATTAATTTCCTGTTGTGCTTCTTTATTTTCCTCATTTTCACACGTTTTGTTTTCTAGGGCAAAACTACATGAACACAGCAAATTGTAACTGATTTCTTCTTCTGTTGGCACACAGGCATCAAGAAGATCCTGAAAACTGTGATGTGGAATTTCTCAAAAGAGTTAAAAGCCACAGCAAAGAGGATGCCACCCAACCCCGCCCAATCACAATAAAAAAAGAAATTCTTTCATAAAACATTTGGGGCTGTAGCCTCGGACGCCCAGGCCTAACGACGTCGCTGCTGAGAAGGTATAGAGAGGAACTGGGGAGGTAGAGAGACTGCAGACCAACACAGGAAGCTTCAGAAGAGAGCATCTCGGCACCAAGTGCGGACTGTTAATTCTTAACTTTAAAGGAAAAGGCTGGTGTCATTTACATTTTTCTGAACAGAACCCATGAAAAGACCAAAATCAACAATGCGTTAGTTCATCTCTCAGTACTTTCTGACTTCTGTACCCCGTGTGTCCCAAACCTACTGGTTCCTACCAAAAATGACACTGTAGCTTTTAACAAACGTTACTCAAGCAGGAGGAAGTAGCATTTGTTGGGGACTATTTTCAGCAGCGGATTAATGCACATTTAGTGCTCTAGTGAGTGTTTAGTCTTTTTATGGGATTCATTAATTGGAAGAGACATATAGAATCTCATTGGACATATTATTTAAAGAGCTTAGTGCAGCTAACTAGCTAGTGCATCAGCGTCTTCCTGTGATCCAGGTATCTACCCCAAAGACCTCAGATTGTTGCCCTGTTCATCCTAAAACATGCAGACAGAAAAATAAACTCACCACAGACGTGTTCTGGTTTCTCGCTGCTCCTCCGTCTGACGGTCAGGTCGCTCTTCCTCTCACTGTTAAACTCACCACTCGTGCCCTGCGGACATGCCAGTCTTCTGCCAGTGCGACTCATTTCCATACAATAAATTATAAGAACAAACACAGAAAGAAAGTTCTCATGCCACTGAGAGACAGCCGAAACTCACTTCTCACGTCTCCTTGAATACCCTGAAGGCTCCCTGGAGGTTTCCTTAGAATTAACTAATTTTGCAGTAGGAACAGTTTTTGATAGTCTGTCCAACATGCTAAACAGAAGAATTTGACCATTGCAGTATGTAAATTTTAATTCAGTGTTTTTTCTCACTACTTGTGTCTCGTCTTTTGTTTTCTTGTAACCTTTCCTGTAGCTCCGTAAACCTCATTTTCCTCTTTTCATTCATTAACACAGACACATTCTGGCAGCCATGTTGCTTTGAAACAGTTTCACGTGCAGTAAATAAAATCCACAACAGGAGACAGTCTGTAGGCACAGCAGTTTGAGGTTTGATCTGTGAGTTTCTAATAGAGAACAGAACTGTTTAAAAACTCTGAACTGACCCAAAAAGTCTACGTTGTGACTTCTTAATGAACTCCGTCTGGCTCCTGTCCTGGTGAAAAATAACCAGATCATTCGGTGTTTACTGGCCATGTGCAGCCAGATCCAGTCTGTGTGGGAAACATGTTGCTAAACCTTTAGAAAATGTTAAAGTCTTCAAACATCACAACATATAAATGTATACTGTTTGGGGTTGATGTCCCATTTCCAATATATTTAAATGTGGTTATATTTAAAGAGGTACTGCACATTTAAACATGTTTTTTGAGCTCTAAACTAAATGATATGACTGATGAAACACATCAATGCTGGCGTTAATTTACAAAAATAATTTCATTGGTTGAAATGCCTCAATACTCCATCTACTGTTTTAAATCAGCCCTGAACCTGCGAGGCCAACGCTGACATAGAGTCGAGCGGTTGGGACCTGTCTACGTCATGAAATTTATATTAAAAAGACTTTAATCAGTGTCAGTCAGTCTCTGCCATGTCTCCTGACCGAGCCACGAGGCCACGCCTCCTACAGGTGTTGTTGCCTCACTTGTTGTATTTTTTAAATCTGCTGGGAGAGAGGGCTCTAACTGAATTTGAGGGTGAAATTACACTTTAATATTGGCAGCTTAATTTTAAATATCAGTACTTTATTTATTTTTTAAAAACCACATTTAACAAAACCTTAATGATAAGCAGTTCAAGACTGATCAACTCTGGAACCAATCAATGTGCATCATGTCAGAATGGATCAAATCTGATGTTTAAATGAGTTCAGCAGCAGCTCCAGATAGCAGTCTGTGTCACTTTTCTTCTTTTCTGGACATTTTGTGTGATTCCCAAACTTTCCAGGGGCACACAGACGGTCAGGCAGCCGGGCGCATTTCAGTCCAGATCACCTGATCGTGCGGTACATCATGAAGTCGACCGTGGTGCATCGTGGGAACTTTCCGATGGAGCTCTCCTCCACAGGCGTGTAGACTTTGATCTGCCGCATGTGCGTGTCTCTGCCATTCTGGTGGTTGGCCAAGACCGCGATCTGGATCATGAAGGTGCTGATCGGCTCGTTTGTCCGCTAAAACACACACACACACACACACACACACACACACACTTTAGTCATTGGTGACACTCTTATAAATAAATTCCTGCCACAAAACACAATAAGAAGATAATAAGACAGAGAAATTACGCAGGACTTTGCCCTCTGGTGTCAGAGGAACCACCTCCAACTCAACACAGGGAAGACCAGGGAGATGGTGGTTGACTTCAGGAGGCACCAACATTCTCCCCCCACACCAGTGAAGATCCAGGGAACGGACATTGAGATTGTAAAATCTTACAAGTACCTGGGAGTTCACCTGAACAATAAACTGGACTGGACAGATAATTCTGCTGCTCTGTACAAGAAGGAGCAGACTCTATTTGCTGAGGAGACTGCGGTCTTTTGGAGTGCAGGGGGCACTCCTGAAGACCTTCTTTGACTCCGTGGTGGCATCAGCCATTTTTTATGGAGTGGTCTGCTGGGGCAGCAGCATCTCGACTGCTGACAGGAAGAGACTCGACAAACTGGTAAAGAAGGCCAGCTCTGTCTTGGGGAGCCCCCTGGACACGGTAGAGGAGGTGGGAGTCAGGAGAATGATGGACAAGCTGTCATCCCTGCTGGACAACACGTCCCACCCCCTCCAGGACACTCTGTCTGCACTGTGCAGCTCCTTCAGTGACAGGTTGCTTCACCCGCGGTGTCTCACGGAGAGATACCGCAGGTCCTTCCTTCCTGCAGCGGTCAGACTGTACAACCACCATGGACCCTGGTAGACCACTACACGAACTGTACCTCACTGTCGTGCAATAATAACACTTATGTGCAATATATACACTCCCACACACTTTATTCACCTTATACACTTCATATACTTTATGGATGTGTACCTACTGATGTGGACTTATTTATTGTTAGATTACCGTGCTCTTACTTTTTTTTTTCTTCTATTTATATCCCTATTTATCTTTTATTCTACCTCTTATCTGCGCAGTAACAATGTAAATTTCTCCACTGTGAGACTATTAAAGGATTTCTGAAGAATAAAATAACACAATAAGAAAACAATACCTTACTTTGAGAAATATAAACAATTCATTTATCAAAAGAAGCCAAAGTTAAAAGTTTTCTGAACATGAGCAGCCGTCTAAAACTGGCAAAATTTTGATTGTAATCAGGAACAAGGTGATCAAAGAAATAGTAAATCTGAGCAAACATTTAATGCCAACTTTCTGTACCTGACAGCTCGATACTCTGTGCTACTACAGACACATTTTGGTCAGTACCAAAACAGTAATGAGGTTCAATACCCAGCCACAATGAAAAACAATGAGAGATCATGTCGACAAACACAAAATCTCACAGAGGTTTTCATTGTAAAGGAAATAGTAAAGAACAAAAAGTGGTACAAGTAGTAAAGAATCGTACATAAAAAAAAACTGTTGGTGGCAGTAACGCACAAAGAAGTTTCCATACAGTAAAGTGAAATAAAGACAAAGAATATCTTACCTGATTCATCAGAGAGATGTGAATCCAACCACTGGGCTCCACCATCTCTAACTGCTGCAGAGAGGAAGAAGAGGAGGATGGTGAGAAGAAAGTACACCATTTGAGTGGTTATGAAACTCTGACACAGCTGCCTGATGTTTACTACAGTCTGAGCTTTTAGGTGAGGGCAGGCAGTAATATCATAAAGCGTTGTTACCCTGATCTCCTGCAGGTTGTGGAAGTTGTTGCCCACTCTGACGGAGATCTTACTGGGTGTGTAGCTCTCGTCTGATTTATAATCAGCATAAATACACAGCATCTTCACAGTCGTTCTCCTCCTGAACAAAACAAATAAAAACATCAGTGACTATAAACACAGACGCATAGTTACAGATGATTGACATCCTCAGTGGATTCTTGCTCCCCAGGTTCATAAGAGAATATATGTTACCTGAACTGTATGTTGACTAAGTGAGGTTGGGATCCGTCTGACTGCCAGTAAGTCTCGAGGTTGTCATCTCTCAGCTGATCCACCCCGAAACCTGGACATGGGTGGAGGAATGGAGGAGTTCAAATGACATCAGAATAGATTCGTAACTCTGTATACACACAGCAGACTGTACATGAGGTTTGGGGCTGACCGGGTTTACAGGAGGAGAGGGACCACACCGCCTGGGAGCCGATCTCCCGGACCGTCCCAGTCCGCTCCAACTGCTTCGGGTCGGCGCCGGGTGGTGTCTTGCTCGGGGTGGCCATCCTTTAACCACGGAGAAAGACAAAAACACAAGTTCAGCAAACACTAGCTGGCCTTTATCTCGGATGTCAACAGCGTAACGTCAAACTCCTTTCAAATTTCTAACATTTTGACGTTTGCTTGTATTTTAAAAGATGTAAATTAAAGACAGAATCTGACTTAGGATCTTATGAGAATTAATAAGTCCTTGCGGGAAATTCGGGAAATAAGTGCCAAATTTCTGGTTAACAACATCGTTTCTTTACTCGGTGTATTTTGAAAATGGGAAACTCAGAGAATATCAAATAATAAAAGTGGACCATAACGTTTCAATAATAAGTCGTTAGTTATTTTCTGAAATGCATGCAATGTCAATATACAAATAAACATTAAACAAACGTTTTAATGGAGTTTGGTGTGGAGCTCTAGCTAGCTGCTATCAGCTAATATTTCTCCACTGTAGACTATCTCAAAGCCTCTAAAACTTAGTTTACGATAGAAATATAAGTAAAACTTACGAATAGGTTTAGTAAAAGTATTAATAATACTAGTAATATTTTGTGTCAGTGCATCAGATGAGGCTTTTTGGCACAAATAACGTTCAAATCCGCTTTGTTTTGCTACAGCCACTTCGAATCTCCCACTTTTGAGTCCAGGTCGCTTCTTATTGACATCATCGGTACCGTCGCACTCTGTGTGCGTCTCTCCCGCCATCTTTCCAGCCGGTGTCCAAGAGAGGAACACGTTGCTGTGAAAAAGAAGTTTCATTCCCAATTAATTGTGCCTAAACGTCGTTACTCGTGCATTTTCTTCAAACGGGAGCCGAAGAGGGGTGAGTTTTTAACTTACCGCTCCGGATTTTGTGCCTTTTTAGGGTTGTATTGCCATAAAAACGAGCACTGCTCCCCAACCGAGCAGCTGTCAAAGTGCAGGGCCTCCGCTGCTAATGTCGTATAATGTGAAGCTAACCGTTAGCTAACTGTTAGTAGCCTCTAATGCGTGTACTTGTACGGTAGCTACGTTATAGCTTCTAGTATATCATTTTAAACCGCTGATTAACCCATCTGAGTTCACAAATAGAGTTGGTTGATAGTTTGACAGTGTAATTTTTAACACAGCTGCTGTTACTGGCGAAAAGATTACGTTTTCTCATGTAACGTTACCGAAAGGATGGTATTCCAAATTCGGTTCAATCATTTTCCAATTAAAGGGTTTCTTGCTCCCTAACAAAAGTATACACATACAAGGTCACGATTCAAGATATTTTGTCAATCTTTACGATTGGCTGATGAATTCGGCATATGAATGACTCACAGATCAGCAAGTTATTTGAGGACAAATCCAACTTTGGTGCTGCTCGCCACCGCCCGTCACGTTGCGTTTCGGCGGTGGCATCTAAGTTAGTTGAGAGAATAACATACTAACCGAATATACAATATTCATTTTTATGCATATATGTTTTGCTTAATGTGTTAAATGTATGCCGCGTTGAAAAGGCGGGTACCACTGAATAGTTAAATGCCTTAAATCCCGTAGTACCAGGCATATACGTTCAGTGGTCAGGCAACAATAAAAGGCCAGACTTTTAAATGGAGTCTGGTGTGACTCACCCTCCCTACAAAAGACTGCATAGCGCTAACTGGACTGGTTTGCAGCAGCTGAATTTACGTCAGTTCATCCTCCTGAGGTCTGAAATGAAAATCCATTCAACCAGAATCTGCATTAAAACCAGAAAGCATTAAATTTGGTTCCAGTCAGGAACTGGTTTAGGGCTGTCGTAGTAGATCTATGGCAGCCCATTGTTAAAGGCAAAGGCTGTGCGTTTTTGTTCAGAATTGAATGTGGTGTTGCTGCAGCAGAGTGAACAGTGTGCTTGTGGACACTGACCACTGTCCCCTTCATTTATATATTGTGTGTTGGCTTTGGTACCTGACCATCACCTGTGCATGTATGCTTCCAAACAAGTGAATTTAAGGTTTATGTGTGTTGGTTGAAAACGCTTTAAGCTTCACTCTCAAATAAGTTTCTCTTTGAACTTCTTTACACCTCCAAATTTCATCAACCTGTCTCCCATTTTTCCTTCTTTCTCTTCAACGACTTTTCTCAAGATTAACCAGCCAATGACTCTCGTTTCCCCCTGTTTTGTTCAGCTCCACAGGTGCTAACGTCCTTCATTCCAGCCCTCTATCATGGCGGATAAAAACACCAGGATCGCCATCGTCAACCATGACAAATGCAAACCTAAGAAATGCCGTCAGGAGTGCAAGAAGAGCTGCCCGGTGGTCCGCATGGGTGGGTGATGATTTATATATCCAGACAGACTTAACTGTTGAAACGTAGACTCGGCTTCAACACCAAAAACAAACTTGTATTCACATGTGTGTGTTTGCAGGTAAGCTGTGTATCGAGGTGACTCCACAGAGTAAGATTGTCTGGATCTCAGAGTCTCTGTGTATAGGCTGCGGCATCTGCATCAAGGTAATAATAAAGTCAGATTTCGGACTATATTTTGTTAAGAAACAGGATTTGTCCCTCAAACAATCAGGACGAATTGGAAGGATTAATAACTGTGATCACAAACTCTCACATACATTGCAGCCATGTTTTTGGTTGAAGTCCGGCTGACCTGATGCTGTTTTGTCAATACAGAAATGTCCGTTCGGAGCTTTGTCGATCGTCAACCTGCCCAGCAACCTGGAGAAGGAAACCACACACAGATACTGCGCCAACTCCTTCAAACTGCACCGGTACACCGCTCAAACTCCTCCACGCCGTTTTCATGTGGCACTCGAGCCTGAGCGCACTCTGATCGCTGAGAACAAAGTTTGATTATTGGTTTTTCTTATGTGGATAATGTTGAATGCAACTGGAAAAAAACACATTGTGGTATTGGTACTTTTACTTCAGTATAAGATCTGAGTACTTCTACTGCTAGTTTGTCTGAAGCATACTGAGACCTTACCGGCAGTCTGCATATGTTGGTGTGTTTACAGGTTGGCGACTAACTCAGTGAAAGTGGTATAATACAAATTTGTATGTGTGTGTGCAGGCTGCCCATCCCGAGGCCCGGTGAGGTGCTGGGGCTGGTGGGGACCAACGGTATCGGCAAGTCCACAGCTCTGAAGATCCTGGCTGGAAAACAGAAACCCAACCTGGGCAAGTACGATGTGAGTGTTCAAACCTCCCACCCCCCGTCAGCCGTGCTGCTGGAGTTTAGAAGCATACAGTCGTGTTTCTGTGGTGTTGAAAGCGGCGCTGTGCTGATGAGATAAAACGTGGGTGTAGCTGCTCACAGCTGCACTTTTGTCTTCTGACCAACCATCAACTGACGCCTTGATGCTTTGTTTTCTGAAAAACTCCACGTTTGTATTAAGAATGAACACCAACGTCAAACGTGGTCATCAAACCTGATAAATACAGTAAATATAAATCTCCACTTACCTGTGTGGTAACTGATAATACCGTCTATTACAGAGTTAATGAGCTTTACAGAAACAATAACCTTCCTTTAATCATTAATATCCAGTTTCTGTCGCACCAAAATAAAAAGTTGTTTAAGCATTATGGTCAACTTCTTTCCTTCTGTCACATTGTATACGTGACTGTGCTTGTTTCTAAACCAGAATCCTCCAGACTGGCAGGAGATCTTGACCTACTTCAGAGGTTCTGAGCTGCAGAACTATTTCACCAAAATCCTGGAGGACGACCTGCGGGCCATCGTCAAACCGCAGTACGTCGACCAGATCCCAAAGACCGTCAAGGTAAATGAGATCGACACATCTGGTGTTGTTTTACTCAAAGGTTGCTTTCAGATTGGTTGTAATTCTTCATGTCTGCCTCCAGGGGTCAGTAGGGTCCATCCTGAGCAGGAAAGACGACACAGACACACAGACCCTCGTCTGTAAACAGCTCGGTAAACACACACACACACACACACACACACACACGCATTTAAACACCTCTTACCTGTCTGTCAGAAGCAACAGTACTGGGCAACAAATGTGATAATGGTTACAGATCAGAAAGAAATTGAGATACCGTAAACATGATCGCTGCTTTATTTTAAAGTTAACATACTGACAAATCCCCATAACATGAAGACAAAACGTTGCTGTTTGTGTCTGCTTCGTGATTGGTTGTTTTTTGTTTGTGTTGTTGCCGGGCAGATCTGAGTCACCTGCGAGAGAGGAATGTGGAGGATCTGTCCGGAGGAGAGCTGCAGAGGTTCGCCTGCGCCGTCGTCTGCATCCAGAGAGCCGACATGTGAGGAAACAATCGATTTATTATTTGAACTTTGACCTCAAACTTGAACTCTCAGACTCACAGCTCTTCTGTTTCTCTGCTGTAGTTTTATGTTCGACGAGCCGTCCAGTTATCTGGATGTGAAGCAGAGGCTGAAGGCTGCCATCACCATCCGCTCGCTCATCACCCCGGACAGGTACAACTGCACACCTGTCATTTATTCCTCCGGATCTGTTCTTTTACGGTTCTGTAGAGACTGAAGCTTGTCTCACTCTGGTTTCAGTACAATGTGTCCAATACAGAATATTACGTGACTGATGACGTCTGAAGCTTCAAAGAGTTTCATTCAGTTTGAAAGTTTTGCAGCTAAATTATGAGATTGGCACGTTAGTGGGATAAGAAGAGGAGAGTAACGGAGAAATATGGCGACTAGAAAGACGTATAGGGTTCATACAAAGCCTTGAAAGTTTGGAAAATGCTTAATTTTAACCGTTATTTTTTCAAGGTTAGGAATATGCTTAAATTCGAATACCCTTCTTGAAAAATGCTTTGATTTTCCAACATAATCTGGCGTCTCATCGTTCATATTTGTTTGTTGTCTCCTGGAATTTATAGTAGCAATTAAAGGCCTCGAGAAATCTTTGGTTTAGGTACCTTGAAAGTGCTTGAAAAGTGCTTGAATTTGACTCTTAAAAAGCTGTACGAACCCTGGACATAATCATCATTATGAGAACATTTCCACCTGATACCAAGTAATAAAGTAATCACATCACATTATGACTTATATCAGAATCAAGTTTATCACCAAGTAGATTTTCACATACAAGGATCATCTTTGGTATTTTGGTGGATAACAATAAACATAGAAACTATAAAGAAAGATATAACAAGTACTGCAAGTCAGGAAGCATAAATATAAAACAGAAAATTGACAATAAGATATGAAATATTACATAAATATTAACCATGAAGTTAAAACGCATGTCAGCAAAAATATTTTATATCAACACAATTATTTTACTGTAACATGTTTCACAATAACATTTATATTTAATGCAGCACTTCTGAACAAAAGTATTACAGATCTAATAAAGAACCTTCTTGGACTTTAATCGCTCACGTGAGACTAAAACTGTTAAAAGTTAAACGTCGCTGCGTTTAAAGACCCGAAGCTCTGAATGTTCTTTTTCAGAACTAAAACCCTGAAACTTCATCATACAGATTTTCCGGCGATATTAATCCTCAGCGCTGTCATATCCTGATGCTTGTAGTGCTCAATCTCATTTTTTGTTATTTTGGGGCATTCATCCTTCTTTAACTGTGTGTGTGTGTGTGTGTGTGTGTGTGTGTGTGTGTGTGTGTGTGTGTGTGTGTGTTTCAGGTACATCATTGTGGTGGAGCACGACCTGAGTGTGTTGGACTACCTGTCCGACTTCATCTGCTGTCTGTACGGAGTCCCCAGCGCCTACGGAGTCGTCACCATGCCCTTCAGCGTCCGAGAGGGTAAAACTCAATTAAAAAAATAAAAACACTTTTTATCCGAGTCATTCTTCATCCAGCGTTACTGTGATTTAGAAGTTCATGAACATGGGTGTAACTATAATTTTTAGGGTTTTGGATTCTGATTTATATTAATTCTGGGAGCAAAGCTAACATGACTAGCATGCTCCAGGTAACAGCCGTCTACAAAACAAGTCGAGTGTCGAACTGAATGTCCTGATTTCATCCCGTTTCTCTCTGTAACTTGTTAATTTCTACCTTCTTCCTTCAGGCATCAACATCTTCCTGGACGGTTACGTTCCCACGGAGAACCTCAGGTTCCGTGAGACCTCGTTGGTCTTCAAGGTGGCCGAGACGGCCAATGAGGAGGAGGTGAAGAGACTCCGGCACTACCAGGTGTGTTTCAGTCACTTCCTCCTCCTTCATGCTTCCTCCGTTTCCTTTTTCTTTCTGACATTTCTTCTGTTCCCATCATTTCATCCTCCCTTCTTCGTCTTTTCTCCTCCCATCTTCATCTTCATCATCATCATATTGTGCTGATGTGAAGTGAGATGAAACTTTGGGGGGAGGTTTTCTATAATTAATAATAATAAGTGAGGGTTTTGTGCTCTGAGCTTGCGGCTGCAGTTGGAGCTGACGCTTGACTTCCTGTTTGTTGTTCAGTATCCAGAAATGGCGAAGACGATGGGCGAGTTCACGCTGGACATCAAACCAGGAGAATTTACAGACTCTGAGATCATGGTGATGCTGGGAGAGAACGGTAAGCTGTGTGTGAGAGAGCCAGTTCGGTCTGCAGTAAATCCTCCTTTAATGAAGGTTTTAACGTTCAGATTGTGTTGAATCTGTTTTTAGAGACGCGTTGATTCAACTGTAGGATCGTTTTGGAGGCTGGAGGTCGGATTTATTACCTGGCTTTTAGTCAAATGGCAGGTGTTTGTATATCGAGGTTTAGGCTGTCGAATCCTTTTATTATTTTGGTGCTGAATCGCCAAAAGTCAGCAGCAGGGTTCTTACAAAGTCTTGAAAGTTTGGAAAATGCTTAACTTTAACTGTTTTTTTTTCAAGGTTAGGAATATGCTTGAATTCGAATAAACTCCTTGAAAAAAAGCTTGATTTTTCAACATAATCTGGTTTTTCATCATCGACACAGTCACTCATGGAAACCAAAAGTCTTTGTCGTCATGTTTGTTTGTCGTCTCCTGGAATTTATAGCAACAGTTTAGATGATAAAGGCTTCCAGAGTCTGGAAATTTTTGTTTTAGGGACCTTGAAAGTGCTTGACTTTTACTCTTAAAAAGCTGTACGCACCTTGCAGTAGGATTCATCTTCTGGGAACCATGAATGGATATATAGAGATAAATATATAAATTTGTGTATTTCTTTGTGTTTATGTTTGTGTGTCTGCAGGCACAGGGAAGACGACCTTCATCAGGATGTTGGCTGGAGGACTCAAATCTGACGGGGGAGGTGAGTGTCTCTCACACACACACACACACACACACCATGTAGAAACACACACTCACCTGCACTCTCTGTTTCAGGTGAGGTTCCCATCCTGAACGTCAGCTACAAGCCTCAGACCATCAGCCCGAAGTTCAAGGTCTGTGGACGACACTGATACGAGATTGTTTTTCTGCTCGGCTGTGTGGTCCGGCCGTTAGTCGACTATTAAAGGATCATTCTGCTGTTTTTAAAGTCGCTACCAACAATCAGTTCTTTTTGCACACAGTCGGTAGTTTGGAGCAGTTTTCCTTCATTCTTTTGTGTTAAAACCAGTTTATATTTAGAGCAGCATGATCTATCGGTGGTAACAGGAAGACACTTTTTGCATAAGGCTGCAAATAGTGATTATTTTGTCTTAATTTATGGTCTCTATAATGTCAGCAAATTGTGAATGCTCGTCACAAGTTCTCCTTGAAATGTTTCGTCAACGTCATAGAAGAGTAAGAAAACCAGAAAGGACAAGTTATTTAGTATCTGAAGCTGTAAAGTTTTAGATGTTTCTTGTTGTTTGTGACAGGTGTGTGTGTGTGTGTGTGTGTGTGTGTGTGTGTGTGTGTGAAATGTCTGAAGATGTGATGCGTCTGTTTGTGTGTCTGCAGGGCAGCGTCAGAGCTCTGCTGCACGAGAAGATCAGAGACGCCTACACTCACCCGCAGTTCATCACCGACGTCATGAAGCCGATGCAGATAGAGAGCATCATCGACCAGGATGTAAGACACGCACGCACACACACACACACACACACACACGCACGCGCGCACACACACGCGCGCACACACGCATCCCCAGTCTTTTTCATCAACTGTCCAGCGTCACGTCTCACAGGAAGTTCCCTGTCGGCTGTGAAGTGTGTGTCGTTTTGCTGCTGCTAAGATATCCACAGCTGTCAGTCACTGGTGATGCCTTCAAGTGTTCAAGTTCTTTATTTGTCATTCACACAACAAGTACAGTGAAGCAGTCGTTGGCAAAGTCAACGACAAAATGTATAACAAGAAAATCACGCAAGTAAAAACATGACAATCTAAGACATAAAATAGAGCAGCATTTTTTAAATATAAGAATAAAATATAATGTATAGAATATAAAACTGTGGTACACTGGTGTACATTAATGTAGTAAATGTATGTGTAATGAGAACCAAAGAACAGTTTAAGTTTGAGGTTGTAAAACTGCTGTTTAAGCTCTTAATAGTAACTGTTCTCCACTGATGTTCCTAAACATGACGCACCAATTATTCTAGTTATTTACCTCAGTGGCAGACAGAACCAGACCTTTATTTGGGTGGGTTTTTTTTCGAGCCGATCGATGTTAAACTTCCAGCTGAGTTTTCACATTAAAAGTCTTCCAGCCTTCCTGTTATTGGCAGGCTTTTAATTTGTGACGTAAATGTCAGAACCAAATCTCATGACAATCCATCCGACCATTTTTGAGACATTTCACACAAAGAAAATACAAGAGTCAACCTGCTGGTGGCGCTAGAGGAAAAGTCAGAGGATCATTGTTTAACCATTTAAAGCTGGTTAGTAAATTATGCTTGTTACCCCCCCCCCTCAGGTGCAGAACCTGTCTGGAGGTGAGCTGCAGAGAGTCGCTCTCACTCTGTGTTTGGGGAAACCAGCTGATGTTTACCTGATCGACGAACCCTCGGCCTACCTGGACTCTGAGCAGAGATTGATGGCCGCCAGGGTCATCAAGAGGTCACAAACACCTTTTCTATTTTGCTCCTACTACACCTGGAAAGATCCATCTTTTCCTCCCACATCTCACACTCTCATCTCTCTTTTTCTTCTTTTCTCTACATCCTTCAACACTTTTCCTTCACTTTTGCCCCATCTCTTTTTTTTTTTCTTTTTTTTTTTTTTTAAACGCTTTCCTCCAGCTCTACACCTCCTCCTTCCTCTCCTCTTCCTCCCCCTGCTTGCTGACTCTGGTGTTTGTGTGCAGGTACATCCTCCATGCGAAGAAGACGGCGTTTGTGGTGGAGCACGACTTCATCATGGCGACCTACCTGGCCGACAGAGTCATCGTGTTCGACGGTATTCCCTCCAAGACAACTTCGGCTAACACGTGAGACCCAGACCGACGTTTTTTTTTTGGTTTGTTTTAAAAACACTCCTGACATGAAGTTTAATCGCTCGCTGTGCTGACGACCCAATTTCTCCTCAGTCCTCAGAGTCTGTTAGCCGGGATGAACCGCTTCCTGTCGCTGCTGGAAATCACATTCAGGAGAGACCCGAACAACTTCAGGCCGCGCATCAACAAGCTCAACTCCATCAAGGTACAACGCAGATATAATACAAGCGTTAGCGTTCTATGATAGTAAAATGAATATTTTTGGAGTGTTGGCCGACCAAAACAAAGTCATATTTCAAGCAAAAACGCCAAAAACTGTCTGTTTCCAGCTTCTCAAACATTAGTATTTGCTGTTTTTTCTTTTTTTTCTTTTTTTTTTTGCTGCTGTTAAGAAAGTGAATTTAATATCTTTGGGTTTTAGACTCAAACACAACATTTAAATATGTCAACTTGAGCTTTGGGAAATTGGTCAAGAAAATGATGAGCACATTAACCGTTAATGGAAATAATAACACCGGTAAAGATAAAATATCAATTAAAGATTCTTTTCATTATTGATGAATTTGTCGTTTAGTCCAAAAAACATTAGAAATTAGTAAATTAATTTACTATCATAAGACAATCAGCAGCAAAAAACCAACAAATATTCACATTTGAGAAGCTGGAAGCGGCGAGTTTTTACTTTAAAAAAGACTTTGTCGACCTAATAATCGACTAATAGTTTCAGCGCTATGATCAAGTATTAGTTGCTGGATTAAATGATCATACTGGTGGTTTTGCATATTTTTGTCCATTAATTACAGATCATATGTACTTTTATACCATTTTACAAACAAAGCTGTCGTGTTTTGGACATTTTAAATGTATTTTTAAACCGCTTGTGAACACAGTAAATTCTCCAACAACAATCATACATTTGAAGTGGTTTAGTGTACATGATTTGTAGTTATGGAGCCAGAACATGCAAACGCATTGATACGAACCTGCACTGACCTCTGCTGGTGACTTGTAGGAATCACAACAACAATCAGAAAGTTAATTTGAGTATTGGGTATAAAAAATGAGCAAAACAAACACGTTAAGAACCAGAAATCTCTGCAGTTAGTTGAGTAATTGTTGAGCTGTTCTGCCTCTTTTATCAGTAACATGAATATCATTACCTGTTTAATTGGGTCCTAAAGAGTAGATATTGTGTTGTATCATGTCTTCTGATGCTCATATTTTAGCCTGACCTGCAGTGTTTTCATCGCCTCAGCTTGCCAATAAAGTTGTATTTAAACTCCCACGCCCTCTCTTCCTCCCAGGACACAGAACAGAAGAAGAGTGGAAACTATTTCTTCCTGGACGACTAAGACGACTTCCTGCTACGCTCCCCGGGGGATCGGGGCTGCGTTCAACAACGTGGGAGCGTTCAGGAGCGTTCACAGTCAAAGAGTGCAGCCTTGACAATTACCAAGTGACAAGTACAACCAGGCTGCATTCAACAAACAGCAGATATGTTAAAATCATAAGACAGAAAACCCATCAGCCTTTATGTACCGGGCTGCGTTCAATAGCCGGCAATGTTGTGAAACGTTTAAAATAACATTTAAAAAAAATGCATTGCATTCTGTGTCAGTCAGCCTGAACTTTCTGGGCTGAATTCACAAGCCAGCGACATTGTGGAACATTAAGCAGCGTATTTTAACACTCATGCATTTACAGCAAATAATAAACTGATGCTACCTGATCCGAGAACAGTTTCTCCTTCATTTATTGTCATAGCAGCCATTAATGTTGAAATACTGTAATAATCTATAAACCCACTAAAGTGACAAAGGAGAATTAGCTCAATTACTTTTTAAACTTCTCTTATTTTTGGCCTTTAAGTCATGAAATACTTTCACCTCTTCAGGCCTCTAAAAATACAAAAGTGTTAACATCAAAATATAAAGTGACAAAAGTAAAAGTACTGATGTATTTCAGAACATTATTAGATTATAATTATTGATGCACTATCGTAATGTTGCAGCTGGTAAAGGTGGAGCTAATAACTTTAAATACTGTTGGGTATCTTAATCTCTAATAAAACATTAGTTGACTATATTTTGGATTATTAATCTGAAAATAACTACAGCTGTTAAATAATTGTAGTGGAGTAGAAGTATAAAGTGAAGTACCTCAACTGTACTTTAGCACAGTATTTGAGTAAATATACTTAGTTACTTTTCACCACACAAAAGACGTTTGAGGCAGAAGTAAACTAGAGTCAAGAGCTAAATGCTAACATGCTGATGTTTAGCAAGTATTATACTTAAGTACATTTACTCAAGTACAATTTTGGGGACGTTGTTTCTTCTCGTGCCGCTTTATACTTCTACTTCACATCGCAGAGGGAAATATACTTTTTACAACATTCATAAGACAGCTTTAGTTATTTTGCAGATTCAGATTAATAACAGTAATACAAAATATAATTAAATCCATTATGACGTATTATTATTGGTTAAGATAACACTATCGATCCACGGGGATAAATTCACAAGCTGTAGTAGCAGTATATATAAAGTCATTAAAATGAGCTCCACCTTCACCTGCTGCAACATTAAAGTGAGGAACATCAATAATATCATGAAATGATCCATTCTGCAAAACCTGGTACTTAAAGTAAAATATCTGAGGTCTTCCACCACTGCTTATCAGTTAAATGTGTCTACATTAATGTTACTTTCAATCATTTAATGTTTTTAATACACAATACCGCGGTGATACATTTTTCGTCTTGTACAAAACAAGGAGTCATTTACAGCGACCGTCTTTGGTTTGGGGAACTGAGTCACAAATTATCTGATTAAAGTGTATATATTTTTAAAGATTTTTAAAGTCCAGATGGTTAGAAGGATGTTTAATTATTGTTGCAATACCTTCTAAACAGCGGTAAAGGATTTATCTTTAAGCTAAATTGGATGCTTTTAGCTCCGCGATTCAACCAGAAGACCGAGAGACGGCTACAGAAGCAGCAGCAGCATCTGAACCAAAGTTTCATTTATTCAACCGCATAGAAAAATCCAACACAGACAACAACAGCCTTTGTTCTGTACAGCAGTGCTTCTCAAACTCAGAAGAAAAAGACAGTAAAAAGTAGCAAACGTAAGGCACTGAATCTCTAGAGTACATCGAACGTGATGAAAGAAAAACCCAGTGAGAAGAAAAACAAGACAATTACAGGAAGGAAAAGAACATGAGACCAGCAGCAGCAGGACAGACGAACAATTTCAAAAACAAAAAGAAAGTCCACACACAAACCAGAGTCCTTTATATACTGCTGTAGTTTTATAGCAGCAACACAACCCTTAAAGCTGCTCTCAATTTATATTTTGTGATATCAGATTTTTGTCCACTTAAAACTTGTTTGACGCTCGATTTTCTTTTTTGCTGCAATATGTTAAAACGCTTTATGGACATGCTAAGCTCTCAGCTGTTATGCTGCGTTCAAGGGATGTTAGACAGTCTGAAATTTGCCTTCCTGTTGATTGTAGATTGATTTTGATTTGTAGAACAAATAGTTCTACATTTTTTTGGAAGTATTAGATGAGAAGAAGTTTGATACCACTCATGTTTGAACGGTAAAAGTGAAGCTATAAGCCAGAAGATGCTTAGCTTAAGACTGGAAACAGCTAGCCTGTTGCTTTTCTGTTTCCTCCTGTTTCCAGTCTTTACGCTAAGCTAAGCTAACCGACGCTAGACATAAAGTAGTATCAATCTTCTCATCTAACTCTCAGCGAGAAAGTCAAAATTTCCAAAAAATGTAGAACTATTTGCAACGCAATGTCTCGTTAAATCAAACTTCCGAGTACAAAACTCGTAAAGAAACTCTTAAATTTCAGACATTTTTTCCTAACATCACATCAACATGGCAGCAAACTCTACGCAGCTCTACTCTGAACATGTCTGTAGTCTTCAAAACATACTTTCAGTTTTATTCTTTAAATCCATACCTGTGTGTGAAATGTAAAATGACATGTAAACTTGCACTTGCTAACATGCTACACTGAGCTAGCTAATAATGAGCTTGGTAAGTTTCCATAATGAGCTGGAGCTTTTCGACACATCGAAAATACACGAATGGAGTTTCAGATTTCCCGACTCTGTACGAAATGCAGACAAAGACATGACGGCGAGACAATTGATCCAACTGACATCTATTTTCTATGTGGAATCAATCTGATCCACCAATCAAATCTCCAGTTGCTGACAAAAAACAAACGATTGGACGAGGCGTCAAAAAGAAGCAGGATAAATGTCCGATTAAGAATGAGCAGAAACCAAATGAGCTTGAAGGAGAAAAAAAACAAAACACACACCTCCCTGTGTCCTCTCCTCTCATTGGCGGAGAACTAGTATCCTCCTCTCTCCCGGCCCCTCCCCCTGTGGGAGGAGCTATACTGGACAAAGCTAAACCCCGCCCCTGCCTCTCCATGTCTCCTCCTGTGTGCCCCCCTCCCTGGATCATGGCCTCCCCTTCCTCTCCCTCCTCCTCCTCCTCTGTGGTTCCTCCTCGACCCTCGGTGGTTCAAGGTCGGCGGTTTGAATCCCATCTGCTCCTCCCAGTCGTCCTCCGTGCTGCACCCGACAGACAACAGAGGCTCTGCCATGGCAACAGTCGTCAGGTAACCCACCTGGCCGGGCTCCGGCACCCCCAGCGGGACGTACGTGTTGGTGGGGTTAGCTGGTTTTCGGTGGGTTCGATAGACACGGGAGGGGTTGTTGTCACCAGAGATGGTCGCCTTGGAGATGTCATAATGTGATGGAGAGCCAGGGGTGTTGCTGGGCTTCATGGTTGTCATGGAGACGGGGACATCCTTTACGCCAGGGTTTGAAACCAGCTGAGAAAGAGACGGGTTTTAACTTTTAAATCTACTACAATACTACTGCTACTATTACTGTTAAAATACTACTACGTGTGTGTGTGTGCGCTACGTACTATGGGATTGTTGTTGAGTGGCGGGTCCACCAGCAGCACCGCTCGGCTCAGACCGTCTCCCTGCTCCTTCTTGAGGCCTGATGAGAAATAAAAACTTCCTGTTAAAAGCTGCACTGAGACATTTTGTACTTTGGCTCCCCCTGGTGGCAAGAAAACGTAAGTGTGGAATTTACCCAGAATTCCTGTGTGCTATCTGTTTATAATTTACAACAAAACATGAAAAGAATATTTGTATAATAAAAACTGTCTACGTACCAAAACCAGGATGCACCACTGTTCTGTTGTTGTTAGCATTAGCCACGTTAGCAGCAGCAGGACTCTCCAGAGAACCAGGGACTCGGCTGGGCCCTTTGCCAGGCATCGGGTCCCCGTTGGTGGGCTGGCGCTGCTCCATCGCCCCCTGGCTCACCTGGAGCTCCTCAGGGGTGGGTGAAGACTGATATCCAAGCGAGGAGGGGGGGTACTGAGGGTACATCTGGTGTCCCGGGCCTTGACCTGGGTGGTAGCCCTGAGACAAGGGTGGGGGCACTGAATATGGTGGATTTGAGGTGGGATACCCAACCGGGTAGCTGGGGTTTCTAGGTGGGGGCATCTGTTGCTGTTGCCATGACAGCGACATCCTGTGGGGCAGAGGCTGGGTGACGGGGTACCCTGGCTGGCTGAAGGAGGGCTCGCTGGGATGGGGGGGCTCAGTGAGTGGGGCTTGGTGTTCGTACTGAGGCGGCATTGATGCTGAAGTGGGAGGGTACTGAGGGTGTGGGTACACCTCCTGGTGCCTGGCGGGGGGGTTGGAGGGAGGGAAGTGGGGGGTAGTGGAAGGAGAATAGTGGGGGGTAGGGGAGGGGGAGCGGGAGGGGAGCTTGGGGTGCAGGGTGTGGGCCTGCTGCAGGGGGAGGAGGTATATGTAAGGGGGGAACATGGGCATGGAGTAGGCCTGCAGAGGAGAGCAGAAGCAGGGGTCAACGTTCTGTCTGCTTTCATCTGACGCTGTGTGAAGGAAAAGTTACTGATCCCAGCCAAGAAACAGTCTGACACGTGTTACACTTCTGTTTGTGTGCAGATTAAACTAACAAGATACAACGTGTTAATAAGAGAACTTTAGAGGTGATGGTAGGTGGATTTTGGTACCTTTGCACAGGGCCCGGCTAACCGTTTCCCCATTTTCAGTCTTTATGCTAAGCTAAGTTAGCCAGCTGCTGGCTGTAGCTTCATACTTCACATACCAATCTTCTCATCTAGAGGGCAGTTCAGACCAAAGATTCGCAGGGAAAAGTTGCAGCCGTGTGAACTGGCCCGTCTCAGCTTGACTCAAGCCGGCTGATGCCGTCGCGTAAGGCACGTTACTTGTTTCAACAGCCAATCAGCTCGTAGCAAAGTCAGCTGGTCATTACAAACTGTCAGCTGGTCGAAATGGCAGAGTTTTGGACAGATGAAAGAGAGGATCGCCTCATCAATTTGTTTGATCACTATCCTCAGTCACATTTTAAGACGCTACAAATTATATCCACGCCTGAAAAGCCGGCAGTTACAACTGAAGTACATAGAGTCGTTGCTATGGAAACGATATATATATATATATATATATCTATATATATATTATATATAACGTCTAGTCACTTTGGTGTAAACTGGCAGGTTTCAATTTCAATTCAGTTCAGTTTTATTTATATAGCACCATATCATAACAAAGTTATCTCAGGGCACTTTTTCATACAGAGCAGGTCTAGACCGACTCTTTATATTTACAGAGACCCAACAGTTCCCACCATGAGCAGCACTATGCGACAGTGGCAAGGAAAAACTCCCTTTTAGCAGGTAGAAACCTCGAGCAGAACCAGAACCAGAACCGGGCTCTGGGTGGGCGGTCATTTGCCTCGACCGGTCGACCGGTTTCAGAACGTTGCAGACCGGCACGTTGCAAGTAGTTGCACGTTTCAACTCATCTCGTCGCAAATCTTTGGTCTGAACTGGCCTTTACACTCGCCAAGAATGCAAACATGCATTTTTCCCAAAATGTCAAAGTATTCCTTTAACGCTTTAGGCTTTTTTAAAGTGTGAAAGTGCAGCAACGACATCAGATGCATCACTAAACTGACCGACAGACACGCAGACACATAACTGATGAGTTTAAGTCTGCCGATGCGTGTCAGGCTCCAATGAATAAAAAGACATTACAGTACAGAAATATCAAAGTCACTACAGACGCTCCACGTTACATTAGCATACATCTGTTGGATTATTATCTCTGTACATTGCACATATTCTTTATACTTCATACTGTGAACTTTAACACATTCCTGCACAAAACTGTACAGCTCCAATTTAAAAACAGATACTGTACATATTTTTATTGTATATTTTTAACTGTAAAACGTCCTGCTCACAATTCTTTAACGACCTAATTTAGTGGATCCTCATCAAAGTGTCCTTATGTTAAATATCAGATTCAAACATCCAGTTATCAGTCGGGCTGTATATTAAACAAAAGAGCTCAAAATCTTTCATCCTGATGTTTCTGCTCTCTAAGTCACCGTCTCGTTTCTTACCTTGACACCCAGGTTGAAGAAAAACCTCAAGATGTTGATATCTGCAGAGAAGACAAACCAAAGTTTGGTCAAACATCACGGCTACATCTTAAAAACATTCAGGTGACAGCCTTCAAGTCCCGGTTCTCCTGCTTAGTTATTTTAAACATCTACATGATTTGCTGTATGAACATAAGGCTTAATATTGTCGGATAAAAAACAAAAGTTACAATCTCAAAAATGTCAACATAAAAATTACAGTTTTCATGAGTGTCCTGACTTTTTTTTTGCTACTGATCCTTGGCGTAAATAAATCAAGGATCCGAAGATTTATCAGGCTTTAAATAGCCGATACAGATCCATGACAGATTCTTCCATGATGCGTCCTGACTCTACACGTCCCCGGTGACCTGCAGTTTTTATTATACTGTTATATGACCTGTGTGTCATTATGCTCTCTCGCTGTTTGGTTAGACGCTCTGCAGTCGTTCTGCTTCATTTGTAATAAAATTCAGAGCTGAAACAATCAGTCGATTAATTAATTTTTTTTTCTAGTATATCTTTGGGTTGACATATTTAACGACAATTCAATTAAATAAATTAACCAAAAAGTAATCTATTTTAAACCTCTTACTTGTCTTCCTCCCCTCTGTTGCTCTGTAAAACACCTTTAGTTAGAAGCAGCATCTAAACATAAATGTGAAACGATTTGATTTGAGTCGTTTTTTTCAAGCAAAAATGCTGAAAATCTTCTGATTCCAGCTTCTCAACTTTGGCGTTTTCTGCTTCTATTTGTTTTATGTGATAATAAAGTGAATATTTTGGTCAAATAAAATACGACATCTGAAGGCGTCACCTCGGGTTCTGGGAAACTGTGACGGGCATTTTTCACTATTTTATACATCAAACAATCAAACAACAAAATAACCGTCAGATTTATCAATAATAAAATAATCATTAGCTGCAGCCCTACTTGTCCAGCTCACCTTGTGGGAGGTCGTCCCCTGACTTGCTGGAGGAGTAGGGTGGATTCGGAACCATGTCGCCCTTCTCCCCCTGGGGGAATCCGGGGTACAGGAGGTCCTGGTAGAGCTGGGACAGCTGCTGCAGAGGAACAGCTCCCGGGATGGACTGGTGGTGAGGGGGAGGAGGGGGGTGTGCAGACTGGGTATGATGGGACGGGTGAGGAGGGTGTGACTGCTGGGAGGGAGCATGAGCCGGAGACTCGGGTTGAGGCTGGGTGGGAGGGAGAGGAGGCTCTGTTTGATTCTGGGTGTTGGGGGTCTGGGACTGGAGACTGGGATGGGTCGGGGAGGCGGAGAGAGAGAGGGAGGGATGTGGGACCTGGGAGGGGTGAGGAGGCTGGGCCGCGTGGAGGTGAGGATGGGTGACAGACGGCTGGGGGTGCACAGAGACAGGAACCGAGGCCTGGGAGGTGTGAGGGTAGGAAGCTCCTGGAGCTGGGTGAGAGGACTGGACTTGGGCCACCTCAGACTGGGACTGTGAGAGGTACTGGGCCTGAGGGAGGGAGGTCTGCAGGACAGATGGCTGGATCTGGGTCTGGGTCTGCGGCAGAGAGGCAACTTCAGCGTGGGACTGAGGTTGGTGCTGGAGGTGGGGAAGACAGGACTGGGCCTCGGTCTGCATCTGGGGCATCAAGCTTTGGTTTTGGGGCAGAGAGGGCTGGGTTTGGGTCTGGGACACAGAGATCTGGCTCTGGTTTTGGGGCAGAGACACCTGAGGATGAATCTGGGACACCTGGCTTTGGAAGGTCTGAGACGCAGTGCGAGCACCTCCAACATTTGGCAAAGTATCTGAAGAAGAGAAGAGATGAAGACGAGTCAGACGACATTATCAGCAGATAACAGAAGCTTCAGAAGCTTAAAGCCGGGATCGTCTACTGATGATCATCGCACCTCGCCAACAGACATGTCGATCGACACATTGAACCCAAACCCATCGTAACCTATCGTGATGTGTGAATGTGGCAGGAGGTCGGTGAACATTTTAAAGACATCCTCAGACAAAACAGCATCTTTCCTCAAACTGAAAGGCTGCAGGAAAAACAAGTGCAAGGTGTTACAGGTTTTAGACATCAGGTCTTAATTTTGAAAGACAGATGCCTAAACCCAAGTATTTTGATGCCACGTTTACTCTAACCTTTTGTTTGATAACTGTTTGTCCAATGCCTGACACCTGAGGTCTGATGTCCAACTTTATGACAGACTTAGACTTGACTTTCTGTCTTTCCTGTGGCCTGAAGCCTTTTGGTCTAAAAGGCAGGGGGTTTGGGGTGCCCTGGTGGCCACAGGGGTTTAAGGCGAAATGTGAAATGTCAACAACCATGGCATCTGACCCCTCGTCTGTCAGTCGGACCAATATTTGGGCTGTTGTCGCTGCAAGTCTTTACTCAAAAGTAAAAACACTATTTAAAACAGTTAAGTCAGATTTCTTACTTGGAGTTTGTGCTGAAACTGGTGGAGCCTCATGGACTTGAGCAGCCTGATGGATAAGAGAGGAAGAGGAGGGGGAGGAGAAGGAGGGTGGGCTGGGGGAGTGGGGGAGGGAGGAGACAGGCGGGGAGGAACGAGGGAGGGAGGAGGGAGGCAGGAAGCCCTGTGCAGCAGCGGGAGAGGGAGCAATGGGAGCGATGAAAGTGGGAGGCAGTAGTGAAGAAGAAGGAGGAGGTGAGGCAGACGACTTGGGAGGAAGAGAGGAAGAAGTGAGAAGTTTAGAGGAAGAGGAGAGGGGAGGAGAGGATGAGGAGCGGGCGTGGGGAGTTGGGGGTGATGAAGCAGCGGGGAGATTAGGGGTGAGGAAGGAGAAGAGGGTGGCAGAGGATGGGACGGAGTTAGGCACAGCACCACCCGATACTGAGGGTTTAGTGTTCGGAGCAGCAGGAGGAGAAGCGGGTGCAGTAGCAGCTACAGCATAAGACGGTGCGTTTGTTTTAGCAGTCGGGGTGCCACAGGTGGGTGGCAGGCTGGAGGTGGAGCTGGACGCCGTAACAGCTGCAGCAGCGGTGGTGGCGGCGGCCATGTTTACGTTGGGCGTCAAAGCCTTGAGCGAGCCCCGCCAAGAAGGATTAGAGTCTGAGTTTTCAGACGGAGCAGCAGGAGGTTTTGCAGCAGGAAGGGTGGGGTTGGTGGGTGTAGTAGTATTCGTAGTAGGTGCAGTAGCAGCAGCAGCAGGTGGTGGGGTGGAGGATTTGGGTCTTTCTCCAGCAGAGGGAGACGGCGCTCTGACGTCTTCTACTGGACTCTTCTATAAAAGCACAGAAGAAACGTTAGTGTTTGACGTCTCCTGCACAAATATATGTAACTTCCTGTTCTGCAGCTTCCTCATAAACACTTGCCAGGGTTCCTCTCTCCTTATGTAATACTGTGCGAGACGGGTGTGTATGAAACAGATCAGATAGTAACTGTCACTGTTGCTAATTTGACTAATTTGTCCTTTGATTTAACAGTTCTCAAAATGAACAGCTGACACATTCTGGGACTTTTTCAGACTTGTGAAAAATCTGAATTTATTAACTCTCAAAGCGTTGAGGAGATGACGCCTGCAGAGTCGACAGATGTGACTCATCTGGGGAGTTCTCGTGTTATTTTTAAGGCCAACAGCTGCACTTCTAAAGGTTGTGCTGAAATCACACGTTAAGTTCTCACGTTTGTTACTTAAAGATGTGATAAACAAACATACTGTCTTGTTTCTCTGGGATCTCCTCTTCTCGCCTCCCTTCCTCCTCCCTCCATCACCCTCCAGCCCAGACTGCGTCTGAGGGGAGAAAACAAAAAACAAAAGACTAAAACATCCCGACTCATTGAGACCAAATCTTTTAAAGGAGAACAAAGAACGTGCTGCTGATTCAGTTTCTGTCCTGATTGTAAAACAGAGCTTTTTACACACTGATATTCAAAAGTAGTGCATATATATGGGAATTAATGAATCATATGTGTTTCTGTAAGTTTCGCATAAGAGCCAGCCTTAATATCGTCGTCTCATCTGTCTGCAGATGATGTAATTAGCATGTAAGCTTTTTTTTATAAAGTTATGATCGGCGCCTCTTCACTCACCCCGAGGGCGGGGAAGCTGTGCTCGTCTCTGAGCTGGATCTCCACCAGCGCCACGTTCCTCTCCTCCTCCTCTTTGGCCAAACGCTCCTCCTCCGTCAGACCGAAAGCCGGCTCCACCGAGCTCACAGACTTCCTGTAAAAAACACACATATTATAATCTCAGTTAACCTCTGAACTCTGCAGTAGAAACGGTCCACCAGCGCAGAAATTGGTATTTTTGCTTATTGTGATGTAATTTCCTAGATTATCTTCAAATTCTTCATATCCCTAAAATCTGTACAACCTGAGCTAAAAGGCTGTAAGTCAATAAACCACAATGACTGATAAAATTATTGAAACTGTGCCGCACGTAACGTAACATAATTACATCATTAACCTGCGACACGTGCGTACAACATGACGTGGAAGACAGAAGTCTTAGCTTTCAGCTGCAAAAAGAATGAATGCTCGAGCAGTTATGGTTTATTTTTTAAATCAATTTAAACAGGATCATGCAAACAATATTTTCAGAAGGTTAAACAACATTTACCAGTGTGTCTCTGTCATGGAGGAGTTGTCATGACAGCAGGAATATTCTCGCCTCGTGCTCAAATGTTCCAAAGATAAATGATGAACTCTGGTACCTGGTAGATGAACTGTCGACACACACTGACCTGTTGGCTTTCGCGCCTCCCTGCTCCTCTACGGTGGCCTGCGCGGGCCAGGAGTGCTGCTTCTGCACACGCCCACTGGAGCCCGGCGCCGTCGCCTGGGAAACAGAGGGGGATGCTGGGACGTGCTTCCCCCTGCTGCGGCCTCTGCCCCTCTCCTCCCACTCTGAGAGCGACAAACGGGTTTATAGTCACTTTACTTTTGTGTGTGTGTGTGTGTGTGTGTGTGTGTGTGTGTGTGTGTGTGTGTGTGTGTGTTCACCACCTCCATGTCCGTTGTTGAGCCTCTTGTCTCGGTTGACCACAGTACTCCAGCTGCTCTCATCACTGGGAGGACGGAGACTCCACAGAGGGACCTGTCTACACACACACACACACACACAGAAATACACACATTTACTCAAGAACAGTATTTAAGTACAAATTTGAGGTACTTGTACTTTACTTGAGTCTTTCCTGCTACTTTCCACACTACATTTATCTGACAGCTTTAGTTTCTTTACAAATTAAGATTTTTACACACATTTTAACACATGAAGAGTTTATAAAATATGATGTTTTGTTATAAATTAAACTTTCAACAGTTTATACAAGTAGAGCTGAAACAATTAGTTGATTGACAGAAAATGAATTGGCATCTGTCATTTTTCTGCTTTTCCTGTTTGGACTGTTGGTTGTGAAGGAGTCACTTTGGGCTCTGGCTCATGGTGACGCCATTTCTCACTATTTTACAAACCAATCAATCAATCAATCAACCAACCAACCAACCAACCAACCAACCAACCAACCAACCAACCAGTGGAGAAAATAATCAGCAGATGAATCCATGATGAAAAATCCTGCTTTTACATGAATGATGAGGAATAATCATCTAATGATATCAGATATAATAGCAGAACAGGGACATTTAATACTGAAAACTATATTTTACTGACTTTTACTTGGAACAGAGTATTTTTACAGTGTGGTATTAGTACTTTTACTTAAGTAAAGGATCTGAATACTTCTCCACCCCTGCACAAGCCTCCAGTGTACTGTGTGTGTGTGTGTGTGTGTGTGTGTGTGTGTGACCTACTTCCTGCCCAGTTCTTCTATGTAAACGGTCACCAGGCCGTTGTTGGGCGGCACCTCCCTGACGGTTGCGTTGTAGCTCCGTCCACCGCCTTCAAGACGAACCTACAGGTGAGGCACGCACACACACACATAATGTGAAAACTGCACATGAGGAAACAGAGTTGAACTCAGGACAGTGAACGCATCACACACACCTGGCAGCGGTCTCCCACAGTGAACTGCATCCCAGCAGCGATGCAGTAATCCATCTTCTGTTGAGCTGAAAGTAAAACAAAACACTTATTTTAATCAGCAATTATCTTAATTAATGATTTAGTTCACACTACCCTCCCTCTCCACTGTCTCTCTGACGGACTCATTTAGATATTATATTTTATATTCTGTGCTACATTGCTGTACTATACTATATATTATACTATATTACTACATTTCACCTTATGTTTTATATCTCATGCTATATAATGTTAATGTTATACCATTTCATTACATTATATTTTATATTTCTATATTAACATAAACACTAAGTATCATCACTTTCATATTATAAATTATTCTGGTGTTACAGTAGATGGTATCATGTTACTCTACATGTACTACACTAATCCCACCATTATGTCACTCTAATTTTGTCTTAAATTGCTCTTGTAAAGTTTCTATTTTTATGTTATATTCTTCTAATAATTATTTTTTTTACTTTTCTCTATTTATCAGTATTTCTTTCTGTCTTCATGCTGCTGCAACACCTGAATTTTCCCTCTGTGGATCAATAAAGGTTCATCTTATCTGAACTAGCCCAAAGTGACGTCTAAAACTGCTTCTTTTGTCTGAACTGCAGCCTTTTTGTAAGATTAAAATGCAAGAAAATCTTCATGTTTGAGGAGCTGAAAGCAGCCAGATGTCTGCAGTTTGTGTCAATACGCTAATCGATTAACGAGCTATTGGTTTCAGCAGAACTCGTTTCCTCTGTCAGTGTGCGTCACCTCTCTTGGTCTTGTGCCAGACGTCGTACTCGATGTTCCTGAACAGAGTCGGGTTCAGTGAACGCCTCACCCTCTCGGGCAAAAGGCGGCCACGCCCGCGGCCCTGACACACACACACACAGACACACACACACAGACACAGACACAGTTAATCACCGATATCATGTTTAACAACCAAGGCAGTTCAGCAGGTGTGTTCAGGAGTTTGATAACATTTCTTTGACTGAGTGTGTGTGTGTGTGTGTGTGTGTGTGTGTGTGTTACCCTGTAACTCTGGTTGTTGTGTCTCGTAGCTGTCGTGCTTGTTCCGTTTTCTACCCTGCATCATAAAACACACACACACACACAATGAGACTGCATTTGTAGTTTTATAGTTTTCTCCAGAGGTGGACGAAGTATTCAGATCCTTTACTGAAGTAAAAGTACTAATACCACACTGTGAAAATACTCCACTATAAGTAAAAGTCCTGCTTTCAAAACTTTATTGAGGTAAACATATTATCAGCTAAATTTACTTACAGTATCAAAAGAAAAAGTACTCATTGTGCAGTAATTTATTGGATTAATATTCCTGCTGCATTAATGTGAATGTTGCATTTTACTGCTGTAGATGTTTCAGGTTATATTCTGCTGGGAAGAAAATCTAAGCTCAAGGGTCCACTTACTAATGATTCAAAGCTTTCAACAACACGTCCTGACGTCTTCATTGTTCCTCTCAATGAATCAAGACCTGAGATTCTGTTCACTATGTAAATAATTAATTAAATAAAAAATACTTTTAAGGACATCGACATGTTTCCTACCAGAGCGGCTCGCTGACGTCAAAGTCGGACTCGTCGCTGCTGCCGCAGGGGGCCATGCTGTCGTCACTCAGGAGGTCAAAGGGCCGGCTGTTCCGCTGGCACGGACCCAGAAAGCTCCGGTCGACATTGAACACACCGTCATACAGCAGCTCGTACAGGATGGCTGCAAGACACAGAAGGACGCAGAGTCACTAACGAACAGGATTCATTGGAAAATAAAATCATCCGTCACTCTGACTCGACTCTGCAGAGCTGTGTCTTTTTTTGGGCCCAGAGCCTCAGTTTAAGAAACCTTTCTCTGGATGAATTTAACACTCACACTGGCAGAGAGCAGCGTTCTTAATGTGGCTGATGGGATAAACGCTGTCGTAGTGATTCCCGTTCAGAAAACACAACCGCACCTGAGGGACAAAAACAAAAAGACTTTAAAGTTCAGTGTGAAAGAGTTTCTGTCGGGAGTACAAAAATTAATTCGTTCCAGCTTCTTTAATGCCTGATAGAAAACTGAATATTGTTGGGTTTTGGTGCATTTTTCCACCATTTTCTTATATTTTATAGACAAAATAATTAATCGAGAAAATAATCTGCAAACAGCTGCAGCCCTAACTGCAGGTATGTTTTATTCGATTGTGTTATCGAATAAACTGAATGTATGCGCTATATTGTTTTAAAGGGGGAAACATTTAATACCATCATCATTTTATGACTCCAATATTCAGATTTTAAACATTTTCTCCCAAACTCAGCCTGACATTTGTAGTTTCTTTAAAAAGTTTGGGATCCATCCCGACTGGAAATATGAAATAAAGAGTTTAAACAGCAGCGTAACATTCAAACCAAACTAACTGATCCAATGGAGGGAGAACAGAGAGATAGAGGAGGTTAGAGTTGAACCTGTGTTCAGTCTCACCTTGTCCTTGAAGTTGTTGTCTGTGATGTTGACGGCTGGTTTGCCGGGCTCCTGGAAGATCTCAAAGTCCCTCCTACAGAAACACAAAGAGACAAACATAGAGAGAAAACGAGGGGTTAATGTGGGAAAGACCCGACGACGCAGCCTCAGTGACTACGCTTACATGCACGCTTCATTTTCCGAATATGACAATATTCCTAATTTGATACGGGTCATGTAAACAGCATATTCCACTTGGATATTCCGAGTTAGGCCTCATTCTGAATGTAGCGTTTTCAGATTAAGACGTGGGATCTGCAGATCTTCTTCAGGTTTTGGGAGCGTTCTTTGGACATGTATGCAGCTCGTTCACAGCCTCTCGCCTGTTTCGAGGCAGCTCTGTGCTGGAAACAAACCAACCAGCCAACAGTTTGCAGGGCTGGGGTAGAGATGCAGGCACAGAGGAAAAGAAAAAGGAGAAACACAGCTGCTGTTCAACATGATGAAAGAGTTGGAGATCAACAGGTTTCTGGATATGAGCAAATATCACAACGCCGACCTTTTCAAGAAGGTGGTTGAACGAATGAAAGAGGGAGGCTGAGTTCACACGGTCCAACAAGGCTGCATGGAAACGGGAATATCAGTGGAAGATTCATCTTCATCAGCCTGTAAACAGCTCAGTAGGAATATTATCTTTTTTGGAATGAAGGTAAAAAACAGAATGTTTTGTGAATGTAAGCGTAGTCAGTGATTCATCAACATCTGACCCTGAACTCAGTTTGAAGGAACAAAGAGACAGATTCTTCATTACACTCTAAATGTAGATCCCGCTCTCTTCTTTCTTCATGTAGGTAAAATCATTAAATTTAAAAAATAATTCTTGTATGTTCTCTGCAGCCTTGGGAAAGTTGATTATAAGCAGTCCTTTGCATATAATAACATAATAAACTTGAAAAAGCAGGAGTCACTCCTGTCTGCCCTCCTTTTCTTTTTGTGTGTTTGTCAGGTTGTGTCTCTTCTGGTTTGACCTGTCTTCTGTAAAGTCATGTGATTTTATGCTGTCATGTTTTAACTGTGATCATCTGGTAATGTTGTTTTGTATTAACTGTCTCACTCCTCCGAGCTTTCTATCCTGTTCAGCTGCTTCAGGTTTTGCTTCCTCCTGTTTCTAATGTCACATGTTGTGTGTTTTGTTGTTATTTTAGTCGCTGATTTAACATCTGTCTGTGGCAGCTGAAAATTAGCCTTTTGGCTAACACTGGCACATTTATAGTGATGTTGATAAATGTGCATAGTCACTGAAAAAAATAAAATAAAATCACTGTCATTTCCAAGAACAGGGTGCACATTTTAGACGACTCTTACTTGTACATGGCAGCCAGCGCGCTGATCTCCACCTCTCCCACCCATTGCTGAAAAACAGAGAGCACCATCAATGTCACTGTACTGACATTAAGTTCTTCACACGTCAATAAGCGGCCACAGCACACAGAGCAAACAAGAACATCAAATATTTCTTTAAAAAAAAGGGGAGTGACTCATAAAGTCTGTCTTACCTGCGGGTCCTGAAGCTTGTACAGGTACTCCTCAAAGTCGCCTTCAATAAACTGCAACACAGAACACACGAGTGAGCTCCAACAACACAGACCAACCACAGGAAGTTATTGTTTTAAATCACAAGTTAGTCCCAAGGGAAGAGGGAGAATTTAATTGAATTAGAGATGAGGCATTCTGGGAGTTGTAGGAATCACACCGAAGTGTGATCATAGAACTTTGCTTTCAGTTCCTGCTCCCGTCATTCAGTTCAGATACACACAAACACAGAAGCAAAAGCTGCTGTCTCACGATCATTTATGATTTATACATTTCTCTCTAATCCAGGATCAATTATGGCTTACAGCAACATTTGTGTCTCACTTTCAGCTGCTGATGCTGCTATCACCATGAGTCCCTTTTTGTTGGTTATACTTTTTATTTGTTATTTTCAACACAAAAATAACTAATTTACAGACCATCACAGTATCTGTGTTTTGTTATATCATCACATCCCACTTCAGACAAAAAAACTTATTTCATTCAGACATACATTGAAGGGACGAAACAACCCTCCAATCCAAAATAAAACACTGGGAAACTTCACTGACAATTGGGAAGGTTTGATGCTCTGACTGGGGCATTTGCTGCCAGTCAACAGTGTACATACCGCCTCGTAGAGCTCTCTGTTCTGCCTCAGGTACTCCACACATTTGGCCCGAACTTCAGTATGAAGGCTTTGGCAATGCAGCACCTAGACGGGGTCAAGGGTCATCAGCAACAAACGTCACACTTGACTGTTAACATAAAGATAGAAGATATGAAAATATATAATTTCCTTGATTTGTTTAACAAGTTTTTAAAACTTGTACTCGCTGTCTGAACCCATAGCACTTCATCTGCATTACATTAAGAAGTCAATACCGAAAAGTTGCAAATTTAAGTGTTTTAAAGTGTGAAGTTTATAAATGTTTACTGTTGGCTTTAAAATTCTGCTTAAAACATTGTTACCTAAGCTACCTTTTATCCGGCTAACATTAAAAGATACTTGCTAGCCTGCAGCAGCACAACAAACAGACCAAGCCCAGCTCTTCACCTGCGCTCAGTAAGCTAGTTAGAAACTTGACGCTAGCTTTTTCTTCAGTTGTATCACTTTACCTGCTCGGCGACAGCCCGAAACAAGCATGACCCGTCTTTGGCAATCTTCTTCCGATGAAAACCGATTGATTTCAGGTAGTCATCCATTAATTTCTCTGCCACCCGCTCTTCGTTACTTTGCATGCTTCCGCCGCTGTCCATGCTAGCGGGGGCTTGCCGCTAAAGCTAGCTGGTGAAGTAACGCTACCTGCGTGTTTGACGGCTAGCAGTTAAATCTTTTAGACGCCACCGGCCACAAGTTGTCAATATCGCCCCCGAAGAGAGTTAAATATCTACATGGACGATCTAACGAGTGTCAAAGACAACAACGAGCGCTTCTAGTTTCGTTTTCCAGGAACCCCTGTTCATCCCAGAGACGGGATTCCTGATTGTCAGAAAGTGAAACTAGTATAGTCAACTTTAGCTGGCAGTTAGCAGAGGCTAACAACTAGCAACACGCCCCCTTCTTCCTCTACGGTGTCAAATTAGACACAGCCCGTCATAGCATTTCCTGTTTTTCTACCAAAGTAAAAGACTAAATACAATAACGATGATTTATTTGTTCCAAAATAAACGCGTTCACCCACCACTAGAATAAAATACAATTACTGGCCAGAACTTCCAGTAAATAAATCATTTCCACAGAGGAGATAAACTACTTATCGGATTTTATTTAATACAAAAAACAACTTTCTGTCATGTTTTTCAAAATAAAACCCACCGGCATTTGCTATAAAAATAAAAGCCTTGTCTACTTGTAATACTTCATAAACAAACATTAGAATAATTTACTAAAGAATGCGTTTTAAGAGGAGCACATTTTGAATTTAACCATAACTACTCTGGCTATGTTTTACCCGGTGTGTTTGGTTTGTGATGCAGGACTGTCACATGCGGGGAAAATCCCGCGAAATCCTGAGCTCCACGTGGTGGGGCAGAGGGAAAAAAACAGTGTGGAAACACCGCAGGACACCGCAGGACACCGCCCACTGTGGGCTGCATCAAGCTGCACAAATTTAGGGAGAGCGGAAATTCATGAAAAACAAACGGTGCAGAGGAACAGAAATTGTATAGAATGAATACTGAATAAAATGTTATATACTGAAATATAATTTATCTAATTTCCCAATTATTCCCTAGAAGGTTTCTGGAAAGACATGTAATTTGGTAGCAATTATAAGAAGAAAGAAGAGACTGTTCTATCAATACACTTTCAATCAGGCCTGTTGCACATGCAAAAATACATACTTGTATCCTGCAAACCTTATATGAAATTATAGACCTGTAAAATAAAGCACTACCACCACAGCAGCAATAATCAAAACAATAATGCAAATACTTTATCAACAGTTTTAAAAAGTTCTCTCAACTCTGTTCAAGCTACACTTGTCAAGTATTTTATTTTGAAAATAATGACTTAATGCGTCCATCTGTTGGAGGAAAATAATAATAATACACACTTCCACCTTTTGCTAAATGAACACAGGAGGAACATTTTGCCCAAATGTAACCACAAAGGATCTGAACTTTAATTCATGCTTCAGTCCAGGTTACATTTTGAAGAACAAGTGGATTTATTATGTCATCAGGGGACATTTTTCTGCATTGAGCAGTTTTACTTTTACTACTTTTAAAGTACATTTTCCTGATAAAGTAACGACTTCAACGTCTTACATAATAAATTGTTTGTTTGTTTGTTTCTCTTCCATCAGTCCTTTTATGGTGATTCCTTCCTTATCTTCATCCTTCTGTGGCTCAGCTAAACTCTTCCTCCTCCTCTCATCCCCTCCCTCCATCTATTTCTCTCCTGTTTCCGGCCGTCTGTGGTTCCTCCATCTCTTCCTGTCACACGCGCACACACACACACACACAGCAGTATTGATTTTCAGTGCAGAGTGCTAAGAGGCAAAGAGAGACTGGGTGTTGGCTAACACTGTGACCACTGAGCTGGAGTCAGCTCGTCCTCTGCTCTTCATCTTGTGGACTTCTGTTATTCATTCATTTCAGTGTGTTAGCATGTTGAATATGAACCAAAAAGTGTACATAGGCGAACATGCTTGAACTCCACCAGCAGGGGGCGCCAGGTCTCTGAATGTTTGAGCTTCACTATAAGAAGAAGACAGTTTTTAGCTACGATAGTGGCATGAAAACTGTCGGTCGGTCCACCACTTTGGTCTAGACTGAAATATCTCAACAACTATTGGATGGATTGTCGTGAAATGTTGTACAGACATTCATGGTGCCCAGAGGATGAACCTTACTGACCCTGTTTCCAGTCTTTATGCTAAGCTAAGCTAAGCGACTGCTGGCTGTAGCTTCATATTAACCGTACAGACAAGAGAGTGGTATCAACCTACTTGTCTAACTCTCACCAAGAAGAAGCGTATTTCCCAAAATGTCAAACTATTACTTTAAGCGTGAAATTATGTTTTTTATACTGTTGTTTATTTTATGATGATTTCTCTGCTGATGTCAGATGTATTCAATTATTTTTTTGCCTCCAAAAACATATTGAACATTCAGTATTGACATGACATTCACATTATTGGCGGCTAACTGTCGCTTTAAGTGACTTTCTGATGGAAAATGTCACATCTAACGGCATCTCTCTTTCTCCCTCGGGCCTTGACCTTTGACCTTTGGACCAAGAACAGAAGGACTCCTCTTCCTCCTCCTCTTTTATGCATCCTCTCTTTCTTTTTTATCCTTTTGACCTCATCTCCACCTGTTTTTCCCTTCCTCCTCTCGGCTTCTTTCTCACACTCTTTCTTCACCTCCTCCTCTTTCACATCTCATCTTCCTCCCTCCACACACCAGTTCCTCTCCCTCCCTTCTTGTCTCCCCCCTTTCCTCTCTAATGCCATTTACCAAAATCTAATAATGACCTTTGTGTGCATGTGTGTTATTTTTTTTTGCCCTCCCCGAACCTTCACGCTGCCTGATGATTCGCCGAGCCCGCAGCAGCTCCCAGCCAATGAACAGGCCTCCTGCTTGCCGCCATGGAGACCCTACAACATGCCAGGTAACCGTGGCAACCGCTGAGGAGGGGACAGGACCCATGGCGATTGACACTTATCCTCCCACTCGTTTGGTGAGTGTGGTGCATGACCTTCATCCCGATTCCTCTCTAAACTGCCTTTTAAATTCTGTTTTTCTCTCGTTTCTGATCCAAATCTGATGTTCAGATAATTTCAGCTCACCATTATGTGACTCTGTAGTATTAAATAGTACAAGTACCAGTGAGTAGTACTGCTACTACTCACTACTCTGCAACGGTAAACAGGTTAGATGTCTTTATCACTGTAACATGATCTTCCTGCACTCGGGCACGAGAGCACATTTGAGTAAAGACGAGGTGTGAGTAGAGGTGAGTCAGATGAAATTAAACTTTATTGATCATTGCAGCAGCAAACAGTAACAGGATACAGCAGAGAGAAAAACGAAATAAAAAAAATTAAGGCAAATAATGTGAGAGGGAGACAATCTGAGATGAAGGCGGGGAGGTTTCTGTATTTCATGCTGAGTTTTTGTGGTTAGAATTAACTTTTAAAATGAAACATTCAGGCAGAAATCAGCTCTCAGCACCATTGATTGGAGATACATTTCATATTAAAACAACACATGTGCAGTTTTTTTCTAATATAGCTGCTCTGGGTGGTTTGTGGGAGTTTCAAGTTTGAGTTTGAACTGAGTTGAAGTCACTTCCTGTTTGTTTCCCCCAACAGGATCAGGATTACCTCTACTGCACATGTCTTCAGCTACTACTCATTATTATTAATTATTAAACAAGTTAGCTTACACCTCACACATCTTTACTAACAGACCACAATAAGAAAAAACAATAAATAAAAAATGTGATTTTATTAAACCTTTATTTGTTATAATGTGCAAATTGTTTTCTGGTTTTACAAAGCTGTTTGAATTCACCCTCTTAGTGTGACTTCAGTTAGCTAGCAAAGAAGCTATCACCAATTCGTTAATGCTCACTTGAACTAAAGCTTAGCTTGTTAGCGAGGAGGTTGGCGAGGTTTTGAGAATTCATTGTAGGCTACTAATAATATGCTATAAATACACAGTTAAAATCAAGCAATATAAGTAATAAATACAGAAAATCAATTACAAATCAGAGAGAATATGGGCGCCTCTTTTGTTCTGTTAGCGCTTTATTTTCCCTGTAGTGTTTTGTATATAATTTTAACATATGTGTCATTGTAAACTAGAATATGAAAAAATAAAACAATCGAATAATTGATTATTGATAATATTGATATTTGAGGGAGCAAATGTTCCTGTTTTTACCAGTTAAAGAGCGCAGCTTCGTTGCACTTTAGCCAGCTAGCTTCACTAGCTTCTCAGCTTCACTTTTTGTTGTTTTTCTACTTTTACAACTGAGTGTGCAGCAGAGGTAACGGAGCATTCACTACAACAAAAACAAAAAGGTCCAAACTTTTAAGAGTAACTTGTCTTTACTGACCTACAGTGGCTTGACGTCTCACCCGGCTGCAGTGACGTACAGGTGGACTCCAGTACACTGTGACATCACTGTTGGGTGTGGCTACAGGTGCAACAGAGCACACGTCTGCCCACAACAATCAGTGAAGCTGGGTGTGAAACAAGCTCAGAGACGGCAGCCGGGAAAAAGGACAGTGGTGTATCCTGACGATTAACGCACGCAGTAAAGGTCACGTCTTATCTCACGAGTCTGATGCTGCATTCACTGTACATGCGAAAGACAGTAAAATATTATACTACGTGTCCATATAATACGGAGTCCGGGAGTTGTCAAGGAGAAAAAATAAACTAATTCATGTGCACGATTTAATAATCTGTGCTCTCGTTTTATCATTAACTTATCACCTTCACGCCATCTTGTCTTGCGTGCACCCTCCACTCTCATTATGATCCTGGACTTAGATGTGGACGTACTGCAGGTTTTGGCTGTTGTGTTTTCTTTGAGATCCCTGAAATGTATTTCACAGGATAACGGATGCAAGTAATGTAGTAATTCTTTGTCGTCTTCTGTGTTTGCTGCCTTCTACAAGAGGCAAAATGTAAAATATGACATTATATATGTTTTTTCTCTCTCCATGACACCTCACAGGCTCCGTCATATAATAAATAACGCTCATTAAAATATATATTTTCTGGTGTCTGGCCACGCCCACTGCTGGCATGAACAGGAAGTGACATCAGACCTGCTGGATCAGCTGGTAGTGTTGGATAAAATCACTCTGGACTGAAGCTGTTTGGCTGTGGTTTTTAACTTTTCCTTCAACGATGGACTTTCTGGTTTTGTGAAGTGCGTTAAAAAAAGCGTATTAATTCTAAAAAGACTTTTTTTTGTCTTAGCAAAACTACATATAGTGCAACTTTAAATTAAGACATTTTAGACTCTTAGGAGCCCCATGTAGTTATGTAAACACAAATACATTATCAATATACAACACAAATATTAGAAATATCATCACTGTCCTCCAGAAACCGTGTACCTTCAAAAATCCTCAAAACTCAAAGGGGTTTTGGACTGTTGGTCAGATAAAACAAGCAATGTGAAGACATCACATTGGCCATTTTTCACTTTTATCTTACATGTTACAGGCCAAACAATTATTCGGTTAACTGATAATGAAAATGGTTGTTAGTTGCAGCCCTAAAACTGATTTCAAATAACTTAACTCAAAAGTTGTAAATGACCTCAGATGAGAGCTGAACCTGGTGGAGCTGCGGAGCTCCAACTACTTTTCCAATATGAAAACGTTTTACAAAGAATTACAAAAAATTTGGCACAAACCCTCTGGATGTTAATGACCTGTCGCTTCATCCTGATGGCGTCTGCACCTCCTGGTTATAAACTGCTTTATTATCACTGCAAAAAACATACATTTTAACAAGCTATCAGTGGGGTGAGATAATTGGATTTTTAGCCATGCTAGCAGCGTCATGCTAAGGACGGTCAGTCGGTCCACCACTTTGGTCCAGACTGAAATATCTCAACAACTATTAGATGGATTGCCTTGAAATTTGATTCAGATATTCATGTTCCCCTCAGGATGAACGGTAAGAACTTTGGTGTGCTAATTAGCAAATGTTAGCATGCTAACACGCTAAACTAAGATGGCGAATATGGTAAGCATGATACCTGCTAAACATCAGTGTGTCATTGTGAGCATGTTAGCATGCTGATGTTAGCATTTAGCTCAAAGCACTGCTAAGTTCAGCCTCACAGAGCTGCTAGCATGACTGTGTAGACTCTTAGTCTTGTTTCCAAAGCAGTTTATCTGGCTTTAGGAAATTTCTTTCTTCAAACATGACATGATTTCTTCACATCTTCTAATAAAATAGTTTTTCTTAGCACTGACTTTCTCCTCAATAAAACAGCGTCTCGTGTTAAGTGTGTAAAATGTGAGTGTGACAGCAGGATTTTGTAAGAGCAGGGTTTCTGAAGGACAAGAGAGACAGGCAATAAATATGTCACACGGTTAAATAGCTAAGAGTTCAGTGATTACATGACTGGCTAAAAGCAGGCAGGAATGCAGCAAAAATCACGAGCATGATGCAAAAGTTGAATAAATTCAAAACGTTCCTTATCTGTGTGTTTTCAGTGCATTGAGCATAACAGTAGCTGATTGACATTCTCATACATAGTGCTGAGTGACAGTACCTTGGATACATTACAGAGCTTTACATCCATCACTTTAAAAGTCCAGAGGATGGATAGAGGAGGAGGAGAGAGGGGAGGAGAGGAGAGGAGGAGACAAGGAGAGGGGAAGAAAGAGAGGAAACAAGGAGAGGATAGAAGAGGAGGAGACAAGGAGAGAAGGTGAGAGGAGAGGAGGTGAGAGGAGAGGATACAAGGAGAGGAGAGGAGGAGACAAGGAGAGGAGGTGAGAGGAGAGGATACAAGGAGAGGAGAGGAGGAGACAAGGAGAGGAAACAAGGAGAGGAGAGAAGGAGAGGATAGAAGAGGAGGAGACAAGCAGAGGATAGAAAAAGAGAAGGAGATGAAAAGAGATGCAAGGAAACAAGGAGAAGAGAAGAAGAGAGGAGACGAGAACGGGAGGACAAGAGAGGAGAGTAGAAGAAGAGGAGAGGAGGAGAAAAAGAAAAAAAGCATTTACAAAGAAGTCGTCAGACCAAGGTAACTGAGAAAGGAGTGTTTGGTGGAGGAAGACGAAGAGGAGAAGGAGGAGGAGGAGGAGGAGGATGAAGGACAGCGTGGTTTCAGAGAAATGAGCGTCGTGATGGGGAGGAGAGGAGACAAATCCCTCCATCCTGCCCGGTCAGAGAGCGAGGGATGAAGAGGAGGAAGAGAGGAGGAGGAGGAGGGTGCAGCAGTGTGTGTGTTCGGCGGCGTGTGCAGCCACTGAACGTGTTTGTTTGAACGCTGATTGTCTCCGTGCACGTACGACCGGTGTGTGTGCACGTCGCCGGGGTGTTTGACCTTGCAGTGCAGGCGCAGACTGTCCCGCCGCTTGGCGCTGTAGGGGCAAAGGTCGCAGGTGAACGGCCGCTCCCCCGTGTGCACGCGCACGTGCTCCACCAGCTTGTTGGCTGTCCGCGTCAGGTGGCCGCACCGGTCGCACCGGTACTGGTTGCCTTGGCGATGACCCTGGAAGTGAACCAGCAGCTCCTGTTGCCCTGGAAACGACCTCTGGCAGATGCGGCAGCGATGCTCAGAGGTGCTATTCTCCGGCTGGGTTGCCATGGCAACTGATGGAGCGCTGCTGGAGGCGGCAGGAGGGGTGACGGGGCATCTGGGAGTCAGGAGGGGAGGGAGGGGTTAATAACACACACACACACACATTCCATCACACACCAACACATGCGAGGATAAAAAAGAGAAATCCAGGAGGAAACACATTATGAACAAACATAAAACACATACACACACACATTCAGAGCTGCACATGCCGATCCTGCAGACTTCACTCCCACCAGGACTAAATATTTTCCAACAGGGATGTCCCGATCCAGAGCCAAAACCTATATTGATTCTATATGAATCCGACACATATAAATAAATAACAGCTGTAGCCTTTTAAATCTGACACAACTTATTCTTAAATCTTATAAACATTTTGTTTTCTCTGTGTTATGTTTCATAAGTTGACACAAGCAGCAGATTTCCAAAGTTTGACTGACGTCTGCTGGAACATGTCGTGTATCATTTCCTGTTTAAACTGCCAAAAACAATATAACATGAAGATTAGCACGCTGTGTGTATTTTATGAGTCACAGTTGCCGTCAAGGTTATGGAAGCAGTGAGAAATTGGCTACCTGAATGAGCACAAACAGGTTAAGTGGAACGGTAAATTACTGTTTATCTGAATAGATTTTTCATATATAAACATTTATTTTAAGCCCAGAGCCTGACCGATATATCTGCATGGCTGATAAATCTGCCGATTTTAGCTTAGTGCAGATGGCAGTACAGATAAATCTGAGGAAAGAGTGACGTCATTACATAGTTTGTACTGAAGTTTATTTTCTGAATAAACTCTACGACGGAGTACTTGTTACATTATATATAGAGATATTAAAAAATTGTAATGTTATAAGAATAAAGTTATTTATTAGTCTTGATATTACGGGAAAAGAGTCGTAATATTTTGAAAGAAATTTTTCTTATAATTTTACAACTTTTTCTCAAAAGATGTTAACTTTAATCTCAGATTTATTTTTCCTATCAGCGGTCCTAATAGCCTGTCGCAACGATCAATACATACTTTTTAAGCTTTTTAAGACCCAAACTGAAGAGATCCTCATCAAAAATATTTGTTACAGTAAAAAACGAATATCGCCAATATATATTTACTGGATATTTTAACTTTTAAATATCAATACCTGTATCGGCTTAAAAAATCCAATATCAGTCACACACCCACACCCACACCCACACACACACCTCATTGCTCCGCTGGCTCCTGTGTTCCCATGTATGTGTGTGTTGACGTGTGCCCTCATCTCTGCCTCCTGATTGGTCGAGTGGTCACAGACGCAGCAGTGCAGCGAGAAGGAGCCGTGCTCCCATTGGCGGTGTTCTGTCATGTGACTCTGGAAGAGGGCACGCCCGTCCGTCTCAAACCCACACACATGACACCTGGAGGGGGGTGGACAGGTAGGTATAATATGTGTAACAGTAGCCATAGTAACAGATATTAGATTTTTCTAAATATTTCCTTCCATGTACAATGACCTTGTGTACGACTACAACTACTGCCAACACATTTTTACTGATCTGTAAACAACAACTAAAATAAAATGACTGAAAATCCATGCCCTGAAAATAACCCTTTTCAACAGCGTGTCATGTGGTGCACTTCATATACCTGACAGGGGTAGTCGTTTATTTAAACTAATGTAATATTGTTGTTTATTTCATTCTTTTTTAAGTGGCTTTTGGCAGGAAGTCACTGCACCCAGCCAAGAAATAAGAATTTTGTACAGGTGAAGGCGTGAGAGTGGTATCAATCTTCTTATCTAACGCTCTGCAAGAAAGTAATTAAGCGCATTTCCCAAAATGTTGAACTATTCCTTTATAAGTCAAATATGCTGCCTGCAATGCTGGAAAAAATCATGGGAGCTGTGGTTTTTTTAATGCGAACAAAACAATGTTTTTTAAACTCAGAATTTGGATCGTAAACCTCAGGAACACAGTTCACATCAGAGGCTGCCAGTGATTCTTTTGTTTGCAGTAATTACAGGCAAGGTATATTTTTAACACTGTACTGGTGGATAAAATGACATAACATTCAGCGTTTAGCGTGATGAAGGGAGTCAAAGTGTAAGTATCTTGCCTCTTTGATGGCTTTAGGGTTAAAGGTTAGAATTAGGTTTGGGTCTGAAGCCAGGGAATCCAGCATGTCAATGAGTCCTCACAAGTATAGCAGTACAAACGTGTGTGTTTGTGTTACCTGTAGAAGTAAGAGCAACTTGTGGTTTGATCTCTGCTGAGGCTGGTTTGAGTTTCTGTGAGAAAAAAAAGAAAAGAAAAAGAGTCATTATTCTTCTAAGCGATTCATGAAATAAATCTTCTGCTGCCATATTTTCTTTTTTTTTCTATTTGCTCCAAAATCTTCTAATGATGAGCCCCTCTGGAAGTTATTATTGGTAAACTTCTCTGTGACTGTACACTGCGTTTAGTCAGTTCACTTCAGTAGCATCTTTATTGTAAACCCAAAGGGCAATCTGGTGGCAGCATAAATCCATAACACAGACAGAAACAGTACACTGAAAGACAATCATTAAGAAGTAATAATAATAACAACAAGGCTGCATTAAAAAACACTGCAGGCAATCTAAATGCACAAATTCCCCAAAAGTGTTTATTTACAAATGTCAGTGCAGTGCGTATAAAAGTGCTTGTGAGGGAGCCTGTAGCAGCTACCTAAAGGAGGAAACTCAAATCAGATTAATACATTCCTGGTAGATTACATGAACGCCGTATTTCTACTGTTTACCTCGCCATCATCAGGTTGAAGATCTTAAAAATAATCATTTGCAGCTGTTTTGGCGTCTGATTTCATGTCTCGCCGGAACCTGAAACAACATGCAAACTATTGCAGCTACTTATGTTTCCTAAAGCTCGCAGTCGTACCGGAGTTCACCAGGTGAAATGTGGCAAAAAGCAGAAGGGGATGTAAACATGAACTGTGGTTAGTGTCATTAACCTGGGTCACTGTCCTGGACTCGCTACAGCCTCGTATTATTTTTGGCATGCAAGAATAAAAACAATCAATACACCGGAGAGCCTCGCAATTTGTTCGTGTGTTAAAGTTCAGTCAGATTGAACTCTGGAGGTGACGGGAAGCGAATGCATCTAAAAGTGTTTTTTGGGGAGTTTTTCCTCATCCGAATCGAAGGTCTAAGGACAGATTGTAAAGTAAATTTGTGATTTGTGATATTGGGCTATATAAATAAAAATTGACCTGATTTAACCTTTACATACGTCATAATTAATAATCTGAATCTGCAAAGAAACTAAACTTATCAAATGAATGGAGTAAAAAGTCCAATGTAGAGGAGTTAAAAGTATCAAGTAGCAGAAAAAGTACCTCAAAAGTAACTAAGTAAATGCACTTCCCACCACTGGGCTTAACACTACCCCGATAAAACGGATCCACCGATTGTAAATCTGAATGATGGATAATTGATCAGTATGTGGAAATGTCCTTTAATCCTTCCACTCTGACTGACAGTGATGTTTTGCATTATTTGCCTGTTACACTGATATTGGCAGGCGAACACATCAATGATAAGCACAACACGGACTCAGTATGTGATTACAAAAACGCTCCCGTGAGACAGCGATCTACATTCAAAGATCTACGCCTCCTCAAGCAAAACAGGAGCAGCTATCTAAACACAAAGTACACGTAGCTACTCACACCATCTACTGCATCTGTGTGTGTGTGTGTGTGTGTGTGTGTGCAGTGTATTACCATGTGGAGGTTCCTGGGAGCTCAGAAGCGGTGAGGAGCGAAGTGAGTCCACATTCACCTTCAAAACAGGACTATAGAAAGGGAACACACACACACCATACACACATATATTGTCAAAACAATGCAGGTCAGAGGTCAAAGTGTCCACATGAGATCACTGACTGAGGCCAGGAAGTGTAATGTTACCTGCTTCTGGTGGGCGGAGTCTCCACCAGCCGACTGTTGGATTTACTGACCCTCTCTGCAGAAAGACAGATCAGAGTTCTTCACACAGCAAATCAAATCAATCAAACTAACCATCAAGGTCGTTTCTACTGCCAGTCTCTCAGACTGGCACCGTAACTATGTGAGCACTGCCAGTGAAAGTCATCTTTGTGCTGCAGCAAGTTGTTGTATTGTGCTTACTGAAGTTTAAATCTATCAGAGGTGGGAAATCCTCTCCCTCCCACCAGGAAAGTACTCCTGTATCACATGACCTGAATCCAAACAGCAAACCTCCTCACTGGCAAAAATGTTTCTGAAACTGAATCAGGAGTGTGAGAATGTGTGTGTGTGTGTTACCTGAGAGCTGGTGCAGCAGCGTGGACGCCAGGTTCACTGACATGTCCTGCCACAGTACGGCTCTGAGGCACTGGTCGGCCATCTTGGCTCCGGAGGTGAACTGGTCTTCCACCTTGGCTCCGAAGAAGAGCTGCTCCTCCGTCTTAGCTCCGGAGAAAACGTGTTCCGCCATCTTGGCTGCGGGAAGAAGCCGGTTCTCCATTTTGGTTCCAAAGAGAAGCTGGTTCTCCATCTTGGCTCCTGAAGGAATCTGGTCCTCCATCTTGACTCCAGAGAGAAACTTGTGGCTCATCTTGGCTGCAGAGAAAGGCCGCTCTGCAACTTTTGCTTTAAAGAGAAGCTGGTCCTCCATCTTGGCTCCAGATAAAAGCTGGTCCGCCATCTTGGTTCCAGTGGCGCCATGATCCTCCATTTTCACTCTAAACTGGAACTTGTTGGCTCCAGAGAAGACACTGTCTGCCGTCTTAGAGCCGGGCTGACAGCCTCCAGCATAAAATCTGTCTTCTATTTTAAGGCCATGGAGACACTGGTCCGCTATTTTGGCTCCAGAGTGCAACTGCTCTGCCATCTTGTTGCCACCGAGACCCTGGTCTTCTGTTTTTATGCTGAAGAGATGGTGGCTCGCCATCTTTGGGGAAGGTGGGGTTATCTCTTTTGTGATTGGACGATCATGGAGGAGGTCAGAAACTTCCACTGGCTCTTCTTCTTCTTTGACTCTTACCACATGGCTGTGCACTTCCTGACGCTCTGTGATTGGTGGAAAATCTGTCAGTGTGTTTATTCACCTGTCATTTTACATTGTGATATAGTGAATTTGGAAAATGGAAACTCAACTGAGAAACTGTTTATGGATAAAACAGAAAGGGCTGTTTTTGGTTAATCCAGCAACTATCTGACAAATCAAGGCACTTAAGAGTTTTATAAAAATCAAACAGTGCCATAAAGCAATCCTGCTCATTGATTTGCAGCTGTACCTGCCAGTTTCCTCAGCATGTCTGAAGCCAGCGTGTCTGTGGAGGCGTTGCCATCAGGTGTGTGTGAGAGGGATGGTGGCTCAGGACTGGCCCCGGGGCCGTCCGGGGAGAGCGCCAGGCCGGGCTCGTCCTGCTGCCCACCGCGCACCTCCAGCAGGGCCTCACGCCTCTGAGGCTCCGCCTCCTCCTGTCTCCCAGGATGCACCTGTGCCTTCTGGGTGGCCTCTGAAGAGAGAGAGAGAGAGAGAGAGAGAGAGAGAGAGAGAGAGAGAGAGAGAGAGAGAGAGCTGTGTGAGTGTGATTTGATTCAAGTTAACTGTAAATAGATTACAGTAGAGTTCACATTACAGCCTGATAACTACACTCAACTCACCATGAGAGCATAGGTTTGCACATTACATGGCCAAAAGTATGTGGACACCTGAACATGACTCCCATATGTGATTGTTGAACAACCCAAAACCATGGGAATTAATCTGCAGCTATAACAGCCTCCACTCTTCTGGCTTCAGGCTTTCCACCAGATTTGAAACCTGCTGCAAGGATTTTCTCCCGTTCAGCCACGAGAGCGTTAGTGAGGTCCAACACTGATGTTGGGTGATAACGCCGAATTTCATCTCATATCAGAGTAAATATAACATTCACGTCAACATCCAAGTCCTAATTACAACTAGGAATCTTGCTCATACTCATATTTGCCCATCATGGCACTTGCGCCCTCTTGGCTCCAAGCCCTCGATATGTGACTTGGAGCTTAAAGTCTGTCGTTCAAGGTAATTAAATCCAACTTTAATTAATGTAGTGCTATATTGTCAAAGCACAGTATATTTAACCCTCACACAGCTAACTCTGCAATTATACAACTGTCTTGAGTTGGTCAATGAGGTGTATGCTTGCAGGTTATAAAATACATGTGTTATGTGAATGCAGCATAATGTTTGGCTCGCAGTCTGCGTTACAGTTCATCCCAAAGGAGTTGAATAGGGTTGAGGTCAGGACTCTGGGCCCAGTTCTTTCACACCAAACTGGGAAAATGATTTCTTTATGGAGCAGCTTTGTGCACGGGATCGTTTGTCATGTTGAAACAGGAAACATGCAATCACAAACTGCTGCCACAAAGCTGAAAACACACTACAATCTGAAATATCATTGTGTGCTTTAACATTAAAGATTTCTCTTCACTAAAGTACACTGCTGTCCACATACTTTTGGCCATATAGTGTGTTTTCATTATCAGTGAATGTGTTGATTTATTGTTTGGTTAATCCATTAAATGTTTAGTCCTTAGAATGCCAGAAAATTAGCAAACGATCACATCTGAGAAGATGACATTGTTTGACATTTTTGCTCAATAAATTTCTTAAATGATCAATTATCAGATTTGTCTTTGATTCATTTTCTGTCAATTTACTAATTGTTTAATCGACTACTCTTGACTGTAGTACTGTATAATATGTATGCATACTGTATGTGCATGTATGCAGGAGGAAATGTATTTGTGCACGTGTGTGTGTGTACATGTGCGTGTTACCTGACAGCCGGATGAGGAGGTCGGACGCCATCTTGGTGCTGACATCAGGGCTGAAGAGAGAGGTGGCTGCTGGGAAGGGACTCGAACCTGTGGCGTGTGCTGCGTCCGGCTGGTGTTCAGCGTACGTGTCGGGTACACTCAGCGAGTGAGCACCATCACTGGTGTATGTCTTTGTGTGTGTGTTTGCAGGGTGTGTGTGTCGTTGTTTGGCTGCATCAGAGGGAGGCTGCAACACACTCGACCCACGCTTCATTTTCCGGTGTGTGTGTGTGTGTGTGTGTGTGAAAAGAGAGGGAGTCAAAACTCAGAAGAGAGGAGGGCAAGAGAGAAGGAAGAGGAGGAAGAAGAGGAGGAAGAAGAGGAGGAGGAGGAGGAAGGCAGTGTTACTAAAATAAGATGACTGTGTTTTTTAACATATGGAAGTGAGGAGAGCATGGTAGAGAAAAAAGGGGAGATCGAGGTAAAGGAGAAACTGGAGAGAGAGAGGATCTGCTGTTCAGACTGAGCTGTTGCTGGCTCTCATTGACCTGGAAGAGAGATGGATGGAGGGACAGGAGGTGAAAGAGGGGAGAGGGAGGAGAGAAGATGGATTGAGAGAGGAGGAGAGAGAAAAAAGAGACAGCGAGGGCGAGAGAGGACAGAAGAGGATGGAGAGAGAGGGAGAAGGGGAGTAAAAAGGGAGGAAGGGAAGGAGAGGAGAAGAAGAAAAGGAAAATGAACAAAGTGAATCTGTGAATGAATAAATTATTGAATGGATAAGGACCAATAATAAGGGGATAAATCATTCCTGTTATCGCCATGGTAACGGACCCCGCTGTGTCGTCTCCTGCCCTGACCTTCCCACCAACATACAAATCATCAATTATGATCAATGATCATCAATAACCACTTCCACCTGCCACCAGCTGTTATTCCTGATCACATCTGGCCCTTGCAGAGAAATAAATTAGTTCACATCAGCCATCCGCAATAACACACCTACTGAGTTAAAATATATATAAAAAATATTAAATGATTGTATTTAATATTCTATTTGAGAAGAGGTATTGTATTTAAATCTAATGTGTATAAATAAAAAAAATAATAAAAAAATATCAATTTTAAACAATTAAGCAGGTTGAGTTTATAGAAAATAAAACTAAAATTTAATCATTTTAGCCTCATATTGTTACATTAAAATATTTATTTATCCAGACAAAAAGAAAATAATAAATTAATTAAATTAAATTAAAAGTGGTCAACAAAAATAAAATATTAAAATAAAATTAACTCTTCACAAAATTAAAATTAAAAAAATGACAACATATAAAAAATATAAGATAAAAGATATTTAATTAAACCTCCTATTGTTCATTGAAAAATCAAAATATTTAATTTAAAAAATAACTTTTTTAAAATAAAACACCAAAATGAGATAATTATTTAAATTAAATTAAATTAAATAAACCGACAGCCCATTCATCGCCTCGTCGACCCCGTTTCGTTCAGCCTCCTGCCTCCGTCTCTAGGCGACACGGTGCTGACTGCCGCCGCCGCCGCCGCATCCGCATCCGACACGGGAGCGAAAATGACCGGGCACCAGTTTTCTATAACCCCTCCTCCCCTCCCCTCGGTGTCGGTCGGTCGGTGTCAAAACCCCCGGAGCCCCGCCGTTAGCTAGTTATCTCTCCCTCCCTCTGCAACATGGCTGAACGGCTCAGACTCCGCGACACACCGAGTCAGAAAGTCATCTCCCGGTGTGGGATCACGGTGGGCTCTTCAGTGCCGCGTAACCGCCAATTTAGACATTTTCTACGGATTTTCCCCCCTCCTCCAGTTACCGGGAACGAGGGCAGGTGTCAAGAGCCCAGCCGTTACCCCCCACCTCCTCGCCCCCCCGCCTCCCTCCCTCTCGCTCTCCTGCAACATGGCTGAACGGTAACCCGACCTCACAAGACCTCAAAAGTCATTTTCACGGGTCAGTTAGCATCGATAACCGGCCATTGCTAGCACCAACCCGCCCCCGGGACTGACAATTCTCTCCCAGCTCATCTTTCCTCCGTGACTTACCGGTACCGGGAGGGCAGGTGGCGGCGGCGGCGGTGGTGGTGCAGTCCGGGGCATAGCCTATATATAGACTATAGATCTCTTCCATGTTAAATTCTCCTTCTTTTGTCACATTATGTCCCCGGTGCCTCCTCCGGTTTCCTCATTCACTGTGCGGACAAAAATGAAACGGCGAGGAGATGATCCGTTTCTTCCCCGAGCCCGAGGATGACGGGTCGGTCACCGAGCAGGGCAGATGGAGGTTTCCGCCTCCTCTCTCTCTCTTTCTCTGAGTGTGTGTGTGTGTGAGAGAGAGAGAGAGAGAGAGGGATGCGGTGTGTCTGTGTCCACGCGCCGGATCATAGCACAAGGGCAGGGACACGCGTGAACCCACGGTGCGCACGCGCCCATGCTCGCGCCTAAACCCGGCAGATACATTCAGTTTTGTTCAGTGGAAACCACGAAGAGAAACCAGCGATGTAGCTGCTGTTTCAGTAAAATAAATACATTAAATGTCATTAAATACAGACTTTATACACTACTGTAGATGTAGTACAGTATATAGTAGTACAAGAAGTGGCAGTAGTAGTAGATTTAGTAGTAGACGTGCTAATACTTGTATTAGTGGTAGTAACAGCAGTAGAAGTAATAATGGTTTTAGTATCAGCTAATAGTACCAGCTGTAGTACAATCAATTGGGCTCGTGATACCAGTAGTAGTAGCCTAGTATGCAGTACAGCAGAAGTAATACAGTCAATAGTGGGTGTAATAACAGTAGTAGTTATAGTAGTAGTAGAATAAGCAACAGTCGAAGTAGAAGTAATAATAATACCAAACTTTTACTTCTAATAGTAGAGGTAAAAGTGTTGGTGGTAGTAGTAGAAGTTTAAGAAGTAGTAAGTAGTATTGGCTAGTAGGTTAGGAGTTATTGGCAGAAGTTATTGTAGTAGTAGACTAGTAGTAGTAGTAGAATAAGTAGCAATAATAATGGTAGTAGCAGTAGTAGTAAAATCAGTAATAGTGGTAGTGTCCCTAGTAGTAGAAGTAGTAGTAATAATAAAAAATACCAAACTTTTACTTCTAATAGTAGAAGTAGAAGCAGTAATAACTGTAGTAAAAGTATTGGTGGTAGTAGTAGAAGTTTAAGAAGTAGTGGTAATAGTAGCAGTAGTAGTAAAGTAGTAGAAGTAGTGATAGTTATAATAGTACTAGTAAAAGTATAGTAGAACTTGTAGTAATGTTAGCAGTGATAGTTGCAGTACAAGTTATTACAGAACAGTAGTAGTAGTACAAGTATAAACAGTATTAGTAGAAGTAGTAGCACATGCATGAGTACAGCTGTAGTAAAAGAAGTGGTAGCATAGTAGTAGTTATAATAGTAGTAGTAGTATAAGCAACAGTACATGTAGTAGGTCAGTAGCAGTATGAGTAAAAATAGTAATAGTGGTAAGTGGTTATAATAGAGGTAGTAAAAGTATTGGTGGTAGTAGTAGAGGTTTAAGAAGTAGTGGGAGTAATAGTAGAGTGAGATACTAGTGACAGTAGTCAAACATTGCAGTACTACTGTGTATTTTAGAAACTGTGCATTTGAGTGCAGTGTCCTGTTTTATCCTGCAGGGGGAGACAGCGACAGCTGGAGAAAACTGTTGTATTAAACTGAACTGAGAAGAAGTTTGTTTCTTTGTTTCTAAAAGTACTAATACCACACTGTAAAAATACTCTGGTACAAGTAAAAGTCCCCTGTGACTGTTATACTATTATATATTATTATTATTATTCCTCATGCATCAATGTAAAAGTAGGATTTTACTGTTGGAGTGGAACTCATTTTGAATTTTGTGTCAGACTGCAACTAATGATTATTTTCATTATGGATTAACATGCATCTGGTTCTCACAAAGACAGTAATTCAGTAAAACTCCCTGCTGTTATGTTTAACAATGATAGAGAGACAAAGGGAGGCAGGGAGTGAGGTGGTGGGGGGCAGAAATAAGAGATACATGGTTGGGAGATCCTGGAGGGAGGTGGCTACAGCTGGTGTACATCCTGTTAGTATGGTGGGGGTCCTAATCCCATAGAAATACCCCACCAGAAAAGAGTGTCGCCTCTCCTTCTGCAGTGTAACATGTAAAAACTGGTATCACATGCAGAAAGTAGCCCACAGAGCGGATTAGTACACAGCCCCCCGAGGCTGAAATGACATCCAAATTAGTTTCTGTGTTGGAGAGCTTTGCTGTGTCTTATTTGTCAGAAGAAGTTAGAGTTACTATCAAATGCTACATGCACATTTCTTATCTTAGAATATCTGTTCTACTTTTGGCGTAACAGGGCACTAAAACATAAAATGAACTAAAAAATAAGATATCAATTTGAAACAGCAGTTGCTATTCTAATATTCAAAATCAACACAGGTGGATTCAGGAGAGTAAAAGTCAAAGCAAAATTGCGTGTAATGTGTTTGGGTATATGACCTGTAGCTCTACATATTCTGGTTCTACGTCTCCCCCCTCCCTCCATATCCTGGACCCTGAGATCCCTCCAAACTTCAAGCTCATCCTCACACTTTAACACTTTAAACACACTTTAAACTCACACTCACACTGCTCTCTGTCGGGATTCAAACAGTCCAGGGTCTTTTCCATACTCAGCAACACAACTAAACTAGAAGACTGTGAGGAAGTGATTCTTTACAGACTGAAGAAGAAGAAGAAGAAGAAGAAGAGCATTAGGTTGCTGAGATTTTCTAGACGTCCTGAAGGTTACTGCTCCACAAGGTAGGGATGCTCCAACCCTCTGACTCTCCCTGCCGCTGCTGCATCATTCATTCATTAATTTGTACATTCCTCATTTAGAGAATAGTATTCACTTAATGTGTGGTACCTTTTTAACAAAAATGTCCTGCATAAAAATGACAACAACAGCAATAAAAATAAAAGAAAGTCAGAAAGAAATCAACCTGAATGTGCACAGGTGAGCTGACGTCCACATGGATAGGCTGGTGATGTTCAATATTTTTCTTTCTGTCAACAAATCTCATGAAAAATATACTGTAGAATATTGGCAGCCTTGTTCTTTAACTAAAAAACCTTCTCACAGGTGAAATGCAGTATAGTTTGTTCAGAGTGAGAACATTATAATCTGAATGGAAAAGGACAGAAACGAATGTGGAAATTTGGCTGTTAAATTTGAACACAAAGTTTCGTAACAGTAACAGCCTTCCTGAAAAATAGATTTTTTTGTGATGCGAATATCCTCAGATGATTTCCAACAAACCCAGAACGTCCTTAGCTTTCATACCAGCAGTCAGAGTTTCTCATTTCTAAAGCCGTCCATCATGCGTTCAGACTGAATTCTCTGATTAATAGAAAGTCTGGGGAATTGTCTCCACTGTCTCTTTGCTTTGATTGAATTACAACATAAAGTTTGTGTGTCTATGTGTGTCTATGTGTGTGTGTATGTCTTTAGAGATGCACTTTACCCTCCACTGCCTCGGGGTGGGCGTGGTCTTATTCTCGTTGGCTACTTCCGCCCTGGCGTTTTCCCGCGGTGCCAGCCACGCCTCCTGTCAGGAAATGATTCCCGGCCACATCCGCGCTCAACCCCAGGACCCGCAGCACAGCCACGTCACCCTGCGCACATCCGCCTCTTCTTACCTGCCTGGACAGTTAGTAACAGGTAGTAATTAACTATCATTTAACTCAGGGATCAGTTAACTAACCAATTAAGGGATAATTTACCTGCTATGACAGTTATTCACAGGTAGCAATTTTAGCTGTTAATTGTGTAAAGAACTAAGGACTAACTTCTACTTCTACTTGTCAGCAGAGTTGGTCACAGGTACTAATGAAACATTAATTAACCTAAAGATAACTTAGTAACTAACTTACCTCCTGCTGAGATAGTTAGTCACATGTTTATCAGTCAGTGACCTCACCAACTGAATAACTAACTGACTCCACCTCCAGGGCCAATTAGTCCCAAGTACTAGTTAACTGTTCATTAGCTCACTAGTCGATTACTACTGGGTGTTATTCAGTATTATCAATAAAAATAACCTGCCTGGACAGTTATTTAGTGGTAGATGTAACTTCAGATTAACAAAAATAAATAAATTGACTAACTAATTAAAAGACTATATAACAACTAGTTTAATGTCTCTTCTTCTGTTTCTCTGTAAACATACTTGTGTCCTCAGTAACTGTCAGAAGCTCTCGGGACTTCATGGGTTTCCTGCTCCAGGCTCGCAGTGCAGAGGGTGCTGGGGCCAGGGCCAGAACTGGAGTTGGAGCTGGGGTCAGGTCTACAAGAGTGGGCCCGGTGCTGGTGGGTGGCTCCTGGACCCTTACTCCCCCTGGCACACACACCCTGCGCTGCCTCTCGGAGGGCGACACCCTCACACACTCTGACAAACAGCTGAAGAGAAACCTCTCGTTTGTGTGGAGGGCTCCTGATGCACCCATGGGGGACATCAGGTTCTAGTAAGTATAGCCTACCATTTGTACAAGTTCAGGGTTGTAAATGACCACTATCATAACTAGCAGTCAAATATTTACTGAAGACAAATACTGGAGAATGCACATGTAGCCAAACATCATTAAGACTCCTATTCTAATGTGAATATTTGGTTAATTATTTACATAGCTTTTTCCACAATTGCATATGTTTTATTCAGCAATGTACAAACCTCTTTGTCTGTCATTCCAGCATCACAGTGGTGCAGTCTTACTTTGTGTACTGGGCAGGTATTGAGTCTGCAGTGGTGCGTGATGGGAGTCATAGTCCTTGGAGTGGGAGTAACACCACAGGGGTGGATGGAAGGAAATCAGTTTTTGCACTACAGGAAGATGAAGTGACTGCTCTGCCAGGTAAGCAACTTGTGCAATACTGAATGTACATACAGTAAATCCTATGAAAAAGACAGCTTCGTACTCTGTGTTTACCTCCAGTTTCAGGAAGAAGTTGTCTGTGGTCTGAATTTCATAGAATTATTTATTAGTCATAAGATGCAACCAAGGCAAAACACAGACTAGGCATCCTGCAATGACTATCTTTCTGTTTCTCTGTCCACACCTCATCCTAACTAATATCTTGCTCTTCTTCTTTTCACCTTGTTGACTCACAGCTTTCAGAGCCCATAGAGCATCAAACAAAAAAAACATGACAGCCAACCCTGCTACTACCATAGGACCACCAACAAGCAGTGGAACCCAAAGCTACAAATCTCAGGAAACACTAACAGAAGTCACTCGTCCAGTCTTGGAGATGAACAGCTCTGCAACTTTGGTATCCCTTGGACTTGAACACCTGACAAATCAGGTGGTCAACGAAAGGAACAGCCCTGTTACTATAGGATCTCTTCAAAATGCTACCAAAGGCAGTGAGACTGACACCTATGCAACTTCAGGATCAGGTATGACTGAAGAGGCAGGCACTGACACAGAAGCCCTGTTACTCATACCGAGGACCCCAAGAGCTCTTTTTTCTCGTCCAACCACCTTCCTTTCACAGCCTCTTTCTCCTCAGCTGAGTCTAAAGGGATGGAAGCTACTACTACTCTTTTGCCCAACATCACAGTGCTAAACTCAACCAGTCTTCGTTCCCTGCTGCACTTCCTTGCTTCCCTTCCCCCTCTGAAGAATGGTGAGATGGAAAGAAAAGATGCAAAGATAAACTTCCAGGATCCAATACTGCCCACCGTTCATGAAACAAAAGACATAACATTAAATCCTGAAACCACCACCACAGCTATACCTTCAACCAGTCACAGCTTCCACAATACAAATCCCCCAAGCCCCACGTCCCAGAATCCAAGAGGACCAATCCAGAACCAAACTAGTTCAGTAAAGTTTGAGACCCAGAGTAGTTCATCGCAGCCCTGGAGGACTAGCCTAACCGAGTCCCAAATGAGTCGAATCAAGAATGAAATGGGTAGCCAGTCCCTGCCCCAGCCCCAGAATCCTTACCTCAAGCCTTTGCTCCACTCCCAAACTTCTTCACCCAAGCCTTTTCTTCAGGTTCAAACTCAGGCATCTTCATCTAAGTCTTTTTCCAAGTCCCAAACCTCTTCACCAAACCTCATTCTCCCATCCAAATCTCATACCCTTCAGTCTTTTCTCCAGTCCCACACAACTTCATCCCTCATTCAGGACCATCCTCTATCCCTGCAGCCCCTTCCCAGCAAACTCCCGAATGCCCCACCTAAAAATAGTACATCTGGACCAAAAACTGGACAAAGGCAAACCAGTCCACCTCACCCTCAGCTTCAAACAACTGCACCTCTGGGCAGCCCTCCTCAACCTCAATCTTTGAGCAATTTTCCCCAAGCCCTGCCCCAAACTATCCCAACTCAAACTCAGGGTCAAGCTAGCTTTCCCCAGACAGACCAGTCCCAATCTGACACACCACCTAAAGCTTTCAGTATCTCCCCCCAACCATGGTCCCAGCCCCATTCCCCAACTAGTGCACCACAGGCACATACCTTTGGGAGGAAGCAAACTAAATCCTCAATAACTCCTCAATCCATCAACCCTCTGCCCTTCACATCAAGGTTTGACCCAACCTTCACACTGGGTGAGGGTAAAGAGGTCAAAGATCTTCAGTCTCAAGCAAAGATCAAAACCATGAGCCCAATCTTTGCTTCCATTCCCCCAGCCACTCCTTCTCCTTTTTCAGTGTCTACCCGCCTGTCTACACTTCATTCTTCATCCTTTTCTTTCACCCATACTTTGCCTGCATCTTCTCTTGTTCATCCTGGTTCTACCACTCCTCTTTATCCATCCAAAGGTTCAGCCTTGGTATCCATACAAACCTCTTTCACCCATGCCTCTTCCTCATCTTCTCCCTCTTCCATGAAGAACCAACCCAAAACAGCCCCCGCCCTTTCTGCTCTACCCTCTCCTTCCCCGATTTCCTTTCCTCCTAATTTGCCCTCTGTCAAACCTTCCTCATCTTACCCTAGGCCATCCTCCTTAACACCTTCTACCATACCTTCCTTAAACTCCTCCCACTATCCATCATCAGCCCCCTTCTTTTCCTCAGTCCCTTTATCTACTTCTTCCTCGTCTCCCTTTACCTCTTCCCGGTCTATCACAAGTTCGACCTTTTCCTCCCCTTCTTTCACCATCTCCCCAGCCCTCTCTTCCTCCTCAATTGCCTCATCAGCTTCTTCCTTTTCTTCTACCACTTCTCCCCCTTCACCTCCTCCTTCTTTTTCATCCATGTCTACTTCTACCTCAACATCTACTTCCTTCTCACTGGGTTCCTCATCTTCCTCCAACTCATCTGCCACCTCTTCTTCTTTGGAGTCCTCTCAGTCTACCTCCCCTCATCCAGAACCCTCTCCAGCTCCCCGTCGCTCTCTCTTCAACCCCTTCACATCCACCCCCTCCCCTGTGCCTTTCCCACAACTCACCCTAGGTCAGAGATTGCTAATCCAGAGCCACATCGCATCATCTGATCCTGAGCCCAACCTCAACCCACCAACACCAAGAACAATGGTTCAACCAAACCCCAAACCCCATCCAAACCTTGACCCAGACTTCAAACTAAATCTTGACCACGAGTTGAAACCGCACCTTCCCAACATGGATACTAAACCCAAAAACAAACATCCCTCCAATCCCTCTGGAACTCCAGACAGGGAAGGGAAGTATCCAGACATTATCCCCAAACACAGTGCCTGGGAGCTGGGCATGCTGCTGGGCTGCTCAGCTGGCTTGGGCATGGTGCTGGTGGTCGGCGTAAGGTACATGTACCGTCAGGCCTGTGGCAAACAGACAGAAGTGACGCTGAACGACAGGGAGAGAGAGTATGGGAGGGGAGAAAGAGGGATGATCCATGTCCAGGAGTGTGGAGACTTGGTCAGAGTCCGGAGAATCAGAGAAAACAGTTTTGTGCTCCTGGCAGAGTACGATATACTGGCATCACCTGGAGACTGAAATACAGGTCAGACTTTACACTTGTACACAACAATGTAATGGCAGACTACAGTGAAATCTACTGAGCAACATTCAAGCTCTCTGGGAGATGAACCTTTTCTAATTTGTACTCCATGAGTTTTCGACTAGTGCCACCCTTAGGCCTGGCACTTTTAGCACAAGCAATGCTCTATATCAAAATTCTTAGCATTTGTTGCTTCAACCCACTTTTGTACTATGGAGTGTAATATTCCTTGCAGCCTCTAGGGGCCAATAGCAGGAGTTTTAATCTTGTTTTCAGTTTCATCTTTTCTTTTGAAGTTTTCCAAATAGCCAACTTGTGCTCAAGAAAATGTTCTTGGCTAAATATTTCTCCCTCTAGAGATTTCTGCCTCCAACGTGTTTAGAGAACTAAAACTACAATCTGCTTCCTCATAGAAAGTAGGAACACTTCGATTTGACAGACAAGGCTAGGATGACACACACCATTTGGTGGACGCTTTTTTGTTTGTTTTGTTTTTGAACATATATCAGAAAGATAGATAGAAACTGCATAAACACAATATGAGTATGAGGATAGTGATACAAGGGTCCAGTATGATTGTAAAATTAGATAACTATTGGTATAAATGCAGGATTTGCATGCTGATTTAACATGCTGACAGTTATAACCATTTCCTACATATGCATATTGGATAAATGGATTTTGTCTCACTGATGTTCATGTACTTGTACTTGTTTCACCAAAGAGGTCAGTCTCAAACTGCTTATCACTAATATTAAACATTAATACTTCATCTATTTGTAAATTGCCATAAGTCATATGGATGCACTTAATAAAAAAGTATATTTTCAGTATTATACACTGTGTATTTCTTTATTCTAGCTCTTAGTGGGAGGTTGTATGGATGGCAGTGCTGGTTGCTTAGTCATTTTAAATCACTTGGGTCTGGTTGTGTGTTAGAAGCAGCACAAGGGTCTGTTGGCAGGGCTTTCACAGTATTATTTTATTATTACTTCATCCAAATGATGACAGAAGAGCCATCTGTCCAAAAAAGTTGGGTTGGTGAAATTAATGAGCTGCCAATACTTCTTTGAGTGTTTTTTTCCCCATTTGATCAGACAACAAATACAATTTTCGGTTATCTAAACTGGTCCTGAGAAGGAACACTGCCTTAATGTGATATAGAGGAGCACTCATTACATACAGGGGTGTTAAGAGTTCAAGAGAAAGTAAGAAAAACAGATTCCAGGCACTGTAATCTCTGGAGGTGCTTTCCACATGTACAAACTGTACATGAGTGTATAATGATAAAGCCAACAAATACCTGGTCCATTTAACAGCACAAAGATACACAGTGTAGCACAGCACATCATAATTTAAAACTTCACTATTCAATACATATAATATTGGTATGATTTGCAAATATACTCACACCCTATATATATATACACTCACATTTCCCTCTGATAGAAGAGTGCCTTGGATATCTTTGTTTGTAGCTTTTGGTGAGTTAGCAGGTTTAACTCCCTGCCATTAGGTGGCAGTGTGGTGCAGAAAAAAGAACACAGTTTTTAACGTTTGTAGGTTAATTTCCTTATACTTTTTTATGTAAACAAGTAACAGATCAGACCCATACATATCCTACTCAATATCCTTCTTCCCAAAACATACTACTGGCAAAACAATCATACTGTAAACAGACATAGGCTGTTGCTCTGTAAATGCTGGATGTGGAAACTGTTTGCCAACAAGTTGGCCATATCAACTTAAAAGGTGATGATATGTCAGTGTTGTCTTCACAACGTGTTTTCACTGCCCTCAAGTGGCAAAAAATGAAAAAAATATGTTAGGTTTAAGGTTGGGGAAAGATTGTGCTCACAGATTGAATAATGGGATCATTAATGTTGGATTTTGAAAGTTGGATGTGCTTCACACCCATCCGCCAGCCCACCCTTTCAATCCATTTTGCTACATAAAGGGCACACTACTTCCTGCATTGGCATTGAACGTTGACATTGGATGTAAGTTGTGCACTGCAGAATAGTCTGGAAATGCAGTACAAAGTGTCCCGATGGTGCACAGGTTGCTCAGGAGAAAAATCACCATCCACAACAGTAGAGATACAATTCAATTCCCCACAGTAGTTGTATTCCAACAAACACAACTTGCAGTGTACTGTATGTCGATGGGAAGCCGGTGAGGGATCACGTCCTTATCACTAGACAAGCAAGTAGACTGATTTAGGAAGGACAGTGATGGTAATGTTAAAATGCTAATGCTATCTACTACAACAGAAACACAATCAGCTGTTCACAGAGCTTTGCGGGGGTGTGCCCTAATATGTAACGTGAAAAGCCCTCAAAGATGTCAATCAGAAGGTCCTGGAGAAATCAGAATTGACATAAAACACCAGAGGGATGTAAGGCTAAGAAGTGAGACCAGAAATACTGCCTAAGTGCCCCTAAGCATGAGCAAATCATGCCCTTGTATTGTACATGTTCCACACTCGTGTCAGTTTGGTCCATAAACACACATCACAAATCAGCTAACACTGGCTAAAACACTGTGATCCTTGTATGAATGGACTGAGAATAACAGTCTTTCATGGATGTCATGTGTTGCAACTCCAGTTCTGATTGGTTGTGATGATGATACATTCAATGTCATTCCTCTGAATAGGGTAATCTGGTTCCAGACCTCTTAATCGCTGCTCAGTTTGATTACCAGGCCATAACCATGTACATTTCCAAGACCTTCATTTTTAGCCTTGCTAGAGGCGTGGCTATATGGATGGCAATGGCGGTCTGTTGGTCAGTCCACTTTGGTCCAGACTGAAATTTCACAACAACTACCAGATGGATTGCCATGACATTTGGTACAGATATCCATGGTGCCCAGGTGATGAAGCCCAATTACTTTGGTGATCCCCTGACTTTTCCTCTAGCGCCACAAGTAGGTCAAGGTTTTCACTTATCCTGTGAAATATATCTACAACATGCATTGTTGTAGATGGAATATTGTACAGACATTCATTGGTTCCTAGAGGATGAATCCTACAGACTTTGGTGATCCCCTGACTTTTCATCTAGCGCCATCATCTGGTCAAAATTTTAATACAGCCAATACTTTGATGACATTCACATCAGCCTCAGCTGTACTTTGGGTTTAGTGCTAATTAGCAAACGTTAGCATGCTAACTAATATAACAGTAAAGTGTCCGTCAACATCACCATATCACTCAGATAGATTTAGAATAGGGATGTCATCTACATACAGATGTATATGTAGAACATAATTTGTTAACAGTTTTAGCTATTTCAAACTTTTTTCTGCTCTTCACTGTGTTGGATAACATCTGCCTGATAGGAGCCCAGATCACAATCCTGCCTCCTTATTGGTCCAAGTGAAAAATGTCTTTGTGAACCACATACTTGAGGCGTCCAGCAAACGATGGGAACAGGAATTTAAACAAGACAAACGCATAAAAACAGAGAAAGTAAATGTGTGAATAATGCAATAAAAGAGACGTAACCAGGACAGATTGTGATATTTTGCCTGTTAAATTACTTCAATGTTCATGTCATACCTTCATCATTTGGATAGATCATTTGTGAACTCAACATCATTCCAAAAATCAAAACAGCTGTCATTGTGATACTGTGTTCAATGTCAGATAATCCAGCATTTGTTTGTTTCCATCAAGAACATAAATCTAACAAATGTCCACATTTTCTGGCAGTGACAGCTAAGAGAAAGATAAGAGTAGAAAAATGTAGAAAATAGCAAGAAAAATAAAAAAGGAATGGTCCCAGTAACTCCACCCCTCCTGTCCCTGTCCTGTCCTCTGCAGGATTTTTGGGGTATTTCATATAAAAATAAAACGTGTACTTTTGATTCTTTTAAATATAAAAGAATATATATATTGGAAATATGAAATTTTCGTCGTCGTAGAAACGAATATTGAGGCGACTTGCACGCCTCGTTCTCTCCACTGCACTGAGGTCTCTGTTGTTGATTGAATGTAATAAGGCACGTACAACTGTATCCCTCAGCTGTAGTCCGCCATCACAGCACACAGCAAACACAAACACTCGTGTGGAACCATCAAAACACTAATTTCATCCTCGTCAGATGGGCTGAAGAGCTGACAGTTTCACCGCCTGAACAGAGAGAAAGACAGAGAAGAAGCAGAAAGTGTCAGAGATTCAGACAGAAGAACATCAACAGAAGAGAGACAGGGAGAGTTCCAAATGTGCTAAAAAGTGAGACTTTTCAAAGGGAGTCTGGTGAGAATGAATCCACCACCGCCACCAGCAGATGAGCGTGACAAATCATTTATGATTCCTCGAAACGCAACAGGAGAAAGAAGCTTTACAGCAAGAAGGGTGGAGGTTTGAACATATACTGTACCTTCTGTCTACAATGGTACTATTCCAATTCCTATGTCTGTCAAAGGTAAACAAATCACAGAGATACCAATTTGTGTGTCTGTCAAACGTAAACAAATCACAGAGATAAATGGGATTTTTTGACATTTCATAGATTAAATTTGGCAACGTTATTGAGGTGCATCAAAAATAATTAAGTCCAAATGTTTGACACTGAAGTTTTTCAGTTTTCTACAATTTTCAACTTCATGCTCTTCACAAGATGTAACTGGTGATTTACAGTAATCTTCTGGCATCATTGTCATTGTCATCATCACACCCACCACCACCACCATCAACTACTGGTGCTTAATAAAAGAGAAGCTGGTGAGTCCAGCAGGAGATTCCTGCAGATTGTTTTCCTGACAGCAGAGGGCGCTGTAGCACTCAGAGCTTGTTTTTAAAACACTCAGAGCACAGAGGGAGAGGAGTTTATAATATACCAGTTCAATAGTGGTGGAAAACCCAGGGGAGCCTGCTGGACACACTGTCACATGATCACAACAGATCTGCACTTCTAATTATGAAAGGTAGCTTTTTAATTAAATCAATAAATTAAGTTGTTGTTTTGGAGTCAGTTCTCTACTCACTCAGGACAGTAGTGTTGGAATGCGGCCCTATCTCAACAACACACTAGACTGCAGGAGAGGAAAAGAGGTGAAGAGGTTAGAAGGGAGTTCATGGTCAGTGTTGGAGTCTTATTATCCTCCTGTGAACCAGAGCAGCAACTTGTAATGTGTGTGTGTGTGTGCACCTTCTGCCGGCTGGTCATCCAGCTGCGGATGGTCGGTACGAGGACGGAGCCGAGCAGGATCTGAGCCGGATGGTAGATCAACAGAGGGACTGAGATCAGGGAGAGATGCTCGTAGCCCTCAAACACAATCTTTAGCATAGGGATACCTGGAGGGGGGGGGGGGGGAGCAATGAAACATACATCTTCTTTTTATCTATTATTATATGACCCTGTTTACACCTGATATCAAAAGAGTGCTCCACTGCTTCCACTGCACTCCTACACCACTGTCAGACTCACAACAGACAGTTAGAAAGGATCAAAATTGCTGCAGCAGAACTAAAGATATCTGGGGGTTTTAATCCACACATTCTTGGCGCCTACATTACCCATAACGCAACTCGGCCACTGACAGTTCAGTCAAAGATTCTGGTGTGTTATGCTAGTAGCGGCTAACATAGCCTGGAGCCTATAGCCTGCAGCAGAGATGAGCAGCGGGCTGCAGAAGTCTTCCTAACTCCACACCAACAGAATGTTTTCAGTTTCAAACTTGTAGTCTTCAACCTGACTGACACTGACTCAAGTGACATCACTCAAGGACATTTATCAGACATTACACAGCTCCCTCTGAAGACACTAAAGGCTTTATACTACCTTTTAACATACTCCCCAAAACCTGTAAACAGACTTTAAAGTTTCCCCTTTAACATCCAATCTGTTTCTGAATATCTAATCTGGATCAGGGAAAAAATGTTACTTATCACTTACATAAAAATCCTGTGTGTGTGTGTGTGTGTGTGTGTGTGTGTCTACCCAGAGTGAGAGACTTGTGTGTGGAGCAGAACACGATGGCGACAGTGTCTGCAGGGCTGAATCCGGAGCCCGACCTGCAGAGACAAACAGGAAGTAAAAGCTAAGTGTGAAACAGTCTGGGCGCTGTGACCTCCGACCTCTGACTTATTACAGTGCTTGTGTATAAACTTGCTATCTGTATATACATGCAGCCATCTTTACACTTGTTAATCTGAATGAGACACTTTTACACATCACGATGACAGCTCTGTTCTCTCTTACCATTACTATATACTATTACTTTTTGAATAGTTTTACTATTGTTTACTTCTACAGATAAGTATTTGTATTCGCAGTATGTGCAGTGCAATAGAAAAACTGGATGCTAAAGTATTTCTGCTCACCTGAGGCAGTTTTGTCGAGTTATAAAAAGACATTTGTTGGATAATGAAACGACAAAAGAACACAAACAAAAGGCGACTGATTCTCATAACAGTCTGACAGCAGGAATAAGTTGCAGCTGTTACATGACGTGTACAAGTTGTGCTTATTACCTGCGGGACAGCTGAAGGGAAACACAGCAACTGAGATTGGTGAATAAAACATGTAAATGAAGAGAGGAAGAGGAAGAAGAAGAGGAGTAAAAGAAGAGGAAGAGGAGCCTCACCTGGTAGAAAAGGCAAACGTGAGCAGCATGAAGCTGAGCTGGATGGAGAAAACTGCAGAGAACAACGAGAGAGACAAACTTCACTTTAATGTTCAACTAAAATCCAGTTATTTTGTTTATTTTACCTACATGGCATCTCTTTCTTTGTTCATTTTTTCTAATTCTGTCTAAATACCAGCACGCCAAGATATCAGAAGAGTAATAATAATACTTTTATTTAGTTTTTGGACGGATTAAACAAACAAGATAAAACGTGTTAATCAGTGAGCTTTAGAGCTGCTGGTAGGCGGACTATGTTACCTTTGGACAGAGTCAGGCTAGCTGTTTCCCCCTGTTTCCAGTCTTTGTGCTAAGCTAAGCTAACTGCCTCCTGACTGTAGCTTCGTACTTAGCGTACAGACACGAGAGTGGTATCGATCGTCTCATCTAGCTCTCTGCAAGAAAGTGTCCAATTTTACTTTTAATACTCTTTACCCAACATGTTTCTCCTGCAGCTTTTTCTGGAAACCCCCAGGACAGATATTAATTCCAAACCTATATATCTTACTGATTGCCATAACAATAATGAGTATAAATTGGATAACAGCACTCTGAATGGACCCAATGTAAAGGATTGTTTGAAACTGTTTATTCCAAATTAAACGTCAAAATTTGGATGTTTTTCACAAGTTTATTTCAGCTTCCCTAATTGTTTTCCCCTTTGTTGAAATGTTGTATTTCTTTCCCCTTATGTATTCTTAACCCCCCCACCACACACACACAGTATACTGACTGATGAGGACGACCAGCAGCAGGCTGGTGGGGTCCAGCTCAATGTTGGGGTTACTGAAGGTGTCGCAGAAGGTGGTGTAGATGATCATGAGGAGGACGGCGCTGCTGATGGCACCGAATGGAGGCTTTCGCCGCTCCAGATACTCCCTGAGGAAACCACGACACACCTGCACACACACATTGAACAGAGATTTAAAACTCGGCTAACCGACACAACATTCAGACATATTAGACACACACACACACACACACACACACACACACACACACACACACACACCTACCTGACCCAGGATCAGAGGAACCACCACAGTCATAAAGAGCTGAGAGAAGATGGAGGAGAAGGGAACGGAGGACGAAGAGCCGAGCTGGAGAACCAGGAGAAGAAGAAAACACTGTTTGTACAAATTATTTATTATTTATCTGGAGTTATAAATAACTAAAGAACTTCCAGGAGATCATGTAGCTGACTAAGTCTGTTGTTAAAATGATCGTTAAACCTGCAACAGCTCATTTCTTTGCAGGTTTAAAGCAAAAATTTGACATTTTGGGAAATATGCTTAATCACTTTCTGGCAGAGAGTTAGATGAGAACACGATGCCACACTCATAGCTGTATGATCAATACAAGGCTAAAGCCAGCAGCCAGTTAGCTTCCAAAAACCAAAGTGTAAAAACGATCATTTACAGTTTTACAGGGACTATTTCTTGGCCGGGTGAGGTGATTTCCTGGAGTCTCCACTGGTTACCTGACTGCTGCTCCCAGCCAAGAAATAGTCCGACACATAACTCCTCGTAAAATGGTGAATTTTATGCAGATTAAACAAAAGAGAGATAGAACATGTTAACTAGCTGTTTCCCTCTTTTTCCAGTGTCTGTGCTAAGCTAAGCTAACTGCCTCCTGGCTGCAGCTTCATATTAACCGTACAGACTTGAGAATCGATCTTCTCATCTAACTCTCAGCAAAGAAAGCGAATAAGTGTATTTCTCAAACTACTCCTCCTCTAAGGTAACGAATACTGATCTGTATGGTGTCACAGTCTATGTGTGTGTGTTGAAACTCAGCAGGTCTGACTCACAAACAGCAGCAGCAGCAGTGGAGTCACTACGATTCCCTGCAGGAGAGAAAGACACGATTACAGCTTCGACTCCCCACAGGGCCTCACGCTGGTGATTCATTACTGCTGGACTCGTTTAAAGGAAAACTCCACCTTCGTGATTTCTTACCAGAAAGCTTCCAAACGCCGAGTTGAAGATGGCAGCAGCCTAGAAACACACACACACAGTCACTATGACAACATGCCAACACACTGCTTATTACTTTCCAATATTACACCATTTGTCAAAGACTTGAGGATAAAGACCCGCTAACGCGCGCGTGTGTGTGTGTGTTACCTCGTTGCCTCCGACGGCCTTGGTGAGAATCACAGCAGAGGAGACAGGAGGGGGCATGCAGCTCACCGTCTGTAACCTAGGCAACCACAACAACAGGATGAAGAGGAGGATGAGGACAAAGAGGAAGAATCATCATCATCATCATCATCATCATCATCATCATCATCTGTTTCTACCAGTCAGCTCGTTTTCTTTCCTCTGTTGCGTTCCTTAAAAAGGTCAGAGGTCAGAGGTCAGGGTCTAGAGCTGACACACATGTGGGTGCATACCATTAGCTAATGTAAAAATAATAATAACCAAGGGATTAACTGACTAATTGTTTCAGCTGTAATTAATATTATAGCATTGCATCATGGATACTGTGGTTTCTCGCTCCAATGATTTCAAGATGCATTTAAGGGACTGGATTATTCACAATGATGGTGGACTTTGATCAATTTGGGCTGAAGGATGGAGGAGTGAGGGCGGGAGGAAGCATAATTAGCTGAATGGAAACCCCCCCGGTTGTTCCTCCTGTCTCATAGTTAATGTTTGATTTCATGGCGCCCCCATGTGGTGTGGAGTGTCATTTAAACCAAAAGACAAAAGGCTGAAGCTGCTTTCAATGACAACTTGACTATTTGTCTCTTATCAGTCAATTCATAGACAAATTTGGATTTTGGCGGGAAACTGACAGTCATGCCTCACACAGGAAGTCTGTTCAACACACACACACCCCAACACACACACACACACACACACACACACACACACACACACACCCCAACACACAGCATTGCCTGTAGTAGCAGTGAATGTGGGTCTTTGTGTCCATACATAACTCTGCCTTCAGGTAAAGTCAGGCAGGGACCTAAATAAAGGATGGTATTCACACACACACACACACACACACACACACACACACACACACACACACACACACTCATCCTACCCTCTGAGCAGCCATTGGTCGATGGCAGTCAGAGCGAGCACTTTGAGCAGCAGCCAGACGGCCAGCGGGAAGAAGATCAGCGTGAAGGACTGGACGAACAGGTGGAGCCGGACGTGAAGCAACGCACTGGTCAACTCCTGCAGAGAGAAACACAAACAAACGTCTATCACTTCTCTTTTATTACTCACGTTGATCTTTTCCAAACAGCAGCTGTGTGATCCATCATTATATATTGAGTTCAGACAGAGACAGAGAGGTGATCGGTGCCAGCTTCTTACCTCTGTTTTCAGCGACAGGCCGCTGTTGAAGAAAATTAGTGAGACGGCAACATACGCTATGGTGATCTCTGGCTTCAATGGACCTGACAGAGAGCGAGAGAGAGAGAGGAGGGTTGGGGTTATAACGCCAAATTAATTTAGTCACAATACAATTATATGAAGGGACAATAAAAACAAAAGGCATTTTGAAATATTGTTATTAATAGTCAAAAATCACAGACTTTCTGTCACTTCTGCACAGACTCGCTCTGTTTTGATTGATTTATATTAAGAAACAGCAGCAACCAGGGAAATATTTTTGTTACGTGATCCATCTTGTTGGCTGCAATTTCTGCTGTTTGATGCAGGAGTTTACGAGGAGCACCTGAAGGCAGCATCCTGACAGTAGCAGCACGGGAGTTTATCTAATCTACAGGTGTGACTGCGCTGATCTCTGCTGCCTCTCACAGCCTCACAGATAATACTGAGTCCGCTTATCAGTGAAGATAATAACTAGTGAAATTACCACTGTGATAAAATCCTTTTTATCTATATCACAAACTTCACTCTCTACTCATGTTGTCAACTGGGTTTCTGAAGCTGTGGTCACGAATCAGGTATCGGCTATTGGGGTAGTTTTAGGTGGATCACACCTGACAAAATCCACTGCTGAGTTGAAACATGAGTAAAGATAAGATGTGAGCCAATAAGATAGTGTCACCGTGCACGCGCACTCGAGCGGTGAGTGACATCCAACCGAGGTGTGTGTTGACATTACTGCTGGTAATGCAACGTGTCACTACAGTGCCAGGTAAGGAGGAAGCACACGCACGCACACAGAGGAACCACTGTGAGGGAGCGCCTACTACCCCAAATACGCGCTGTTCTAACTTGAAAAACAAAACTCCATCTAGAAAATTGCGAAATTTACAGTAACCTTCCTTTTTTAACAAACTAATTTATTATACCATCAATTTATAGGTTAGCATAATCAATAATATCTCACCATTATCTCGGCGTTCATCATGTACACGAAGAAAAACGTATTTGAGTAGAAATTCAACATTTTGGATCAATTATCTTGTAGTTCCTACGGACTCCGACCCGGGGCGATGGGCGAAACAGAGTTAACCAAAGTCTAAAAGTTAGCAGTTTATTAAAAGTAAAATGTTGGCTAGTGAAAAACTCCCATGCCGATTGTTCCAGTGACTCTTAAAGGTTAATTAAAGGTCTCAAGTCTATTTCTACGAGATCATGTGTGGCCATAAATAAACAGTAAAGATAAAGAGAGGAAACTCTGTCCAAGCCTGGCACCAACATGCCAAAAGCAGCCACATCTGTTATTTAATGTAACACAGCATCTGGTGTTTGTTAGACAGTTTTATTCACATGTAGTTATTTTTTAACGACTGTAGTGAACTTCAGTGGAGGTTAAGACCTGATGAAAAGTGACTGAGCGGTTCCCAAACTCCGACTCACTCACCTCCTCTGACACCGACGCTGGGCTGCAGTTTGGCCGATAAGATGACCAGCACTATCCCGATGATGAACCATTCCTTCCGTATCCTCGCCAGGAGGCCCATGTTTCAGCCCCGGGGTTCACCGGATCACCCTGCCGGCCCCCGTCACGACAGCCGAGCCGAAGTTTTACAACTCCTCAGCTTCTTCTCTGGTGTTTCTGTCAGAAAACAGACGCTGAACAAGCGGAGCCACTTCCGGACACGTGGGCAACAGCAGCACCGTAAAAACTGAAGGAGAGGCGCAGCAGATCTTTTTAAATGACCGTACTACGGGTAAAAGCAACATGTACAATACAGGTAAAAACCACACATAAAGCATAAACAAGGTATAGCATTATAGCACAGGTCATGTAAAGACACAATATGTTTCAAAAGTATGTTTAAAAAGAAATTAATAAAATAATAAAAATATATAACAGTGTAATTTTAGCAATTTTCAACCTATGTAATGATAACTAAATAATGCAATTTTTTTAAACTAAGTAAATACAGTTTGGTAAAATACTCAAAATAATTTAACAAATCAATGAAAATTTTAGCAAACCAACAAATAAAAAAATAAAAACTTTTGAAAACTGAAATTAAATAGGATTGTTAATAATTTTTAATAAACAAAGGAAAAGTTAATAAATAAATATTGGATACAAGAAAAGTATTAGCAATAACTTGATGATAATAATGAGTCAAACCAAAGATGTACAATACAGTCAGTTTCATAAAAATAATTAAGCATTGTTCATAAATACATGGTCACACAAATTGAACTACTAATGTATATAAATAACTTACTTAATTACAAAAATGCAAATTTAAATAATTATAAACAAATATTGGCTTATTATTTTTAATTATGACAAATAATAACAATATATAGTTTCCCAATATAATGCAATAATCAACATCATATTATGGTACAGTAAGTCTTATAATCTAACTACACACACTAATAAAATGGTACCAGTTTCCTTCTAACAATTCATATAATTTTACTGGCAGTAATGTGTATCAGAATCAGTGTTATCCTAGTAATATATATATGTTAATTTCTTGCAACCAACAATGAGATCACAGATTATATTTTATAAAATATTTTTATTCTGTACAACAGTAAATAATCACTGTAAACAATATAAAACTGTTCACAAATTGAAAACATGTTGAGGGGGAAAGAAAGAAAAAATGTATTAGATTATGCATTTCTGAAAATATGATAACAGTTCAACATCGTGGCTTTTACTGGCTGTGATGGAGAGTTTTTGTGGGACAAGACATTTAGACCTTCATCCTCCTCCTCTTCATCATTTCCTCTGCTCTGCTCAGCAGACACAAACATATGAACGGCTGAAGGACAGAAGGGATTGATCGCCTCGTCTGCTGTTTGTCCACATGGTTTGAAACATGTTCTAATGAGATGATCTCATTTGTTTACTGTCTGTTTATTAGCTAATTATCTGACAAACAGCAGCTGTGATCCGGTGGACAGATCACTGATTAGGAAGTCTCCAATTTCTACCATTACATAATGTTTGTTGTTTTCAGCTGTGGTAACTATTATGCTGCGTTCATGTGTGTAGGAGAAAATCTGACTTGTCATAGTTCCAAGTTGTCCACTAGCTAGGGTGAATGTAACACGCTGCGAATGTAATTTTCTGCCAATCACTCCAACAGTTGAGATATTTCAGTCAGGACCAAAATGGTGGACCGACTGACAGACCAACATCATAGAGTCGCGCTGCTAGCATAGCTAAAAAGTGCTGCACTCACACAACAATCGAACCCAGAAGAAACCTGATATCATGTGACATCATGTTTGTGAGTTAAATGTATTTGAGCTGAACATAATATTATTATATTATTATGACTTTTGTCACGACATGCAGTGTAAAGCTACAGTATGTTGAAAGTTGAGATTAGACGTATTAGCTCAGATCATGGCTGTGTAAGAGAAATACAGGTTAACATGTCTCTTAAGTATTTATTATGTCATTAATTTGACTGTTTGAGATTGTATCAAACAATACATATAACATATCAAACAGCTATAAGGATTTTATGTACTTTTTATGTTTATTTATTGTAAAATGCATCAAGTCAATGCGAATGAGAACGATGTGTGAATCCCTGTGTGGTGAAGATGTTGTTTCCCGACACCAAGCTCTCCTTTTTAAAGAACTGTAGTTTCATTATCTGATAATGAGTCAGTACCAGGCAGTAGCAGTATTATCTGTAGAGTCGTCGCTGAGTTCCTGATGTCCTCTGGTCTCTTTCCAGGCCACCAGTCGTCGCAGGGCGGTGGGCGTGGCCGACTCCACGTCAGCGCCGTATTTCCTGATCTGGGAGTGAGCGCGAGCACTGGCCACTAACACCTGACAGAGCCACAGACAGACAGACAGACAGAAGAACAGCTGTGAACACGTATCAGGAAACACAGTGAGGGTTGTTGGGTAGTAGATGTTGGATAAACTCTGACATGGACGAGTGTTGTTGTTTTTCTGTCACTTTTTATTTTGTTAATGTCCTTTTCTGAAATTGAAGGAAGAGGCCTTTTTCACAGCAAACATGTTGACTTGTCATAGTAGAAAAAGCACAGGTGTTACTGATATCATTAACATTTTATTCCCAGTAAGCCATGACAGTGTGACAGTGAGCCTGCATGCACAGTACCAGGACTCTGAAACTGAAGCAGCTAAATGGAATTCAGCCATCGTTAATTTTATTATCTCTACTGGTCTCTCTTTAGTCTTGAACTATTTGAAAGGTGTTACAGAAAGTAGTCATGGCCCTCCACCAGCTAACAGCTGTGGGACAGTGTGAAAAGAGACATACAGACATGACTGTACCTGTGCTTTCTGCAGCAGAGCCACATCTCCCAAGTTACAGGTGACTTCATAACCCTGCAGGAAGAACTCACAAGCTCTCTTATACTGACTCTACAGAGAGGGAGAGGGAGAGAGTTTGGTAAAAATAAAAACAAAAAACAAAGAAAATTGCTGCATTTGGGATGTTAAATTTGTAATGATTTCTATTTTAAGACAGCAGGATGTTTATATTTCATATAAAGAAGACTCAACTTGACTTAACTGTCCAAGTCAAATAAGGTACATTTGTCAAAGAGGGAATCGCCGCTAATATGGATAAAGTTTCACAGATTAATAATTAATTAATGTGTGTGTGTGTGTGTGTGTGTGTGTGTGTGTGTGTCATACCCTGGTATAGTAGATATTTCCCAGAGACAGGTAGGCGTCCGCCAGGTTGTATTGCAGACCGTTGCTACGGGAGATGTCAGCTAAGTTCTCCAGACACTGGACTGTCTCATGTACGTTTCCTTCACTGACGCACACACACACACACACACACACACACACAATAAATATTTATACGGTCACTGGTAAGCAGACACCGATAGATTCATGGGTGTTGAAAACGTATACAGACACAAAGAACACAAAGGTAATGCATGAAGCTTGAAGGTATATACTGTGTGTGTGTGTGTGTGTGTGTGTACCTCTCCATAGACTTGGCCATGGCCTTGTAGGACTTTACCAGCCCATCTGCATCCTGCAGTGTGCCGCAAATCTGCATGCAAGTGTTGAAGAACTGGACACACAAACATGCACAGACACACACAAGTGTATCACTAAATAAAACATAAATATGTATCAGTCTGGTGGTGATGCTCTATATTTTTTTATTGTCAACAAATCCCATGAAAAGACCAAAACCAACAATATCTACTAACAAGTATTGTGTGTGTATCATAGCCTGATGTATCTTCTTCCTCTGTCCCATAGAGCTCCATTGTTGTCCAAAAACTATTAAAACACATCAATGAGCCACACTGTTGCACTATTTCCTGCCGTTTGTTTGATAAAACTACAGTGAGAAGCTGCTTTAGGAAATTACTATGTAAATATATATTTGTGAGGAGCTTTTAATGATTCATATCTTCAGTAGGAACCAGTGGGCTTGGAGCTGAGAGCCACAGACAGGAAGTCAGAACGTATTGAGAGACAAACTAACACATTGTTGGCTTTGGTCTTTTCAAGGGATTTGATGACACTGAAAAAACTAATAAAGGAGAGCTTTACACACACACACACACACACACACAGGTACCTGTTTGGCTGTGTCATGGTCTCCTGCACTCTGATAGGCCAGTCCTAGTCGATATGAGGCCTCCCCTTCGATCTGTTTGTCTTCAGCTGAAACAGACATCAGTAACTACACAGAGCTCCTGTTCTATTGTTTTGTCCCCGCTGGACACCGTACGTCACGTTCACTCTAACAATGGACCAATCAAAGCAGTATGTATTCACATGCCGTATCATATATCGTCCAGTAGAATCCATGTATCTTAAATTTTGGTGATTTTATATTTTTAGGAATGGCACTGTCCACTTTGGTCCAGATTAAAATATCTGGATTGCCATGAAATTTGGTTTAAACAGTCATGTTGCCCTCAGATATTTGGTTTTCACAGGACAGGGACAATGTGCTACTTGGACCTTAAGTTTAAGAGTGTATGAAACTGAAGAGCAAATGTTGTATTCAGTGTTTAGCTGATGTTTTTGCTTTCTCCTTCTTTCTTGGTTTCAAACCTCCCAACACAAACACCACCTTCTTTCTGTCTATTTTTACTGTAGATGTGTGTTTGTGTGAGCATGTTACCTACACTCAGTAGCCATGCTGTAGCCCTTGTGGAGCAGCGTCAGGGCCTCTTTGTAGTCTGCGTCGTCCAGCGGCGTGTCGGCCAGCTGGCTGTAGATCCTCCACAGCGCTTGGCGGACCCGGAGCCTCAGGGGTCGACCTGCTGAGTCCAGCCAGCCGCCGTCCTCTGCCTGCTTGATGCACAGCTCCGCCTGCTGCCTCGCCTGCTCCAGCTCACCTGCAGGACCGAGGGACCACAGAGGGGACATCAGAGGGGGTTTTACTTACTTTATTTGTCACCAATCTTTATGTGTGTCTGTGTGTGGGCGTGTGTGTGTACTGTCCACCTTGTTGCAGGTAGAGCTCAGCCATACATGCCCGGGCCTCGGTGGCCGGTCTCGAGCAGCCTCCTTGCTTTCTGTCTACACAGCTGTGGTAGAAGTGCAAACTGAGCCAGAGATCCTCCGGAGCCGAGAAGTACTGACCCAAAAACAGATGCTGCTCACACACCGCCGACCAGGAACCTGCACACACACACACACACACACACACACACACACATACAGGGAGACACACTGTGAGGGAGAACCTCCTAGCCCCAATGCTGCATCATTCTATCTTGCATGGTGAATAATAAAACTCCATTTAGAAAATCCTGAAATTTACAGTTACCTATCTTATTGACACACATACCCATTAATCTGACCACTAATTTAAACTTCACTATAAGAAATGGGATTTTGTCTTTATTTCGGCATACATCATTTACACAAAGCTGCACATATTTAAGTGGAAATTCAAAATATTTGATCAGTTCGCACATGCAGTATGTATGTATTTATGTCTTATTTGCTATTAATACAAATTGAATTAAATTGCATTGTATGTACCGGTCCTTTCAGCCTGCTCGGCCAGGCTCAGGTGCAGTTTCATCGTCTCCAGTTTGTCCGATTGTTCATCCAGCGGAGTCTGAAGCCTGACAGCTGAACCTGGCTCAGCCGCCGCCCTCCGATCCTGATCAGAGCGCAGCAGAAAGAAGAGGTCCGAGAAGGACCTGAGAGAGAGAGACAGAGAGAGAGGGAGAGAGAGACAGAGAGAGAGACAGACAGAGACATAGAGAGAGAGAGAGACATAGAGAGAGAGAGGGAGAGAGAGAGGGAGAGAGAGACAGAGAGAGAGACAGACAGAGACATAGAGAGAGAGAGAGACATAGAGAGAGAGAGGGAGAGAGACAGAGAGAGAGAGAGAGAGGGAGAGAGACAGAGACATAGAGAGAGAGAGACAGAGAGAGAGAGAAAGAGGGAGAGAGACAGAGAGAGAGACAGAGAGAGAGAGAGACAGAGACATAGAGAGAGAGAGGGAGAGAGACAGAGAGAGAGAGAGAGGGAGAGGGAGAGAGACAGAGAGAGAGAGAGAGACAGACAGAGAGAGAGAGACAGAGAGAGAGAGAGAGACAGAGAGAGGGAGAGCTGCAACAGTCAGTGAGAGAATAAATTGCTGAGTGTGTGTTTATACGTAAGGCAGAGAAATACTCTACGTTCACATGGCAGCGACAATAATAAACAAGGTGTCTATAAGTGATTCATCTAAAACGAGCACTGGGAGCAGAGCAGACAGCATCAGCCAATCACAGTCCCAACTAGTGGTTACTGGTCTCACAGCAGCCTGACTTCACCAGAAATTCATACTACAAAAGACATCATGCATCTTATTTGATAGTGAAATAGTGGACTATGGTGACTAATTGTTGAAGTGAAACCATGACTAAAACCAAACCCCAAATTTATTGTACTCTGACCCTAAGCCCTCAAAATGGAACCTAAATATATAAGTTCTGTTCAGTAGGATGGTAAGAAAAGTTTATTTTTTAAAAATAAAACAGAAGTTAATGGCCATTAGAACATTTTGAAAATAGCTTATAAAATAATTTGTCTGTTTGGTTTTTGATTGTTGGGTTAGTTTGGCACATACTAAACCAAAACATGCAGCTTCAAAATGAATACGTGTGAAATGAAGACAACCCTACAGTACATGTAAACGAATAAAAATGAATGTGTCGACAACACTACTCGATGATCAGTGATACGCTGATGACAAACAGAGAGGGAGATACCTGTGACAGCCTTCCAGAAGCATCTCCACACAGACGTTCTGCTTCAGACTGTTTCTGAACCTGAGAGATGAGACAGCAGCAGACATTACAGGAGCGTGAAGGGAAGACGAAGACGTTAAGAGGAATGGAGACAACATAACAGAATATTAGTCAGAAAAAAGTGACAGTAAAATTGAACCTTGATCTCGTGCTCAGCAAGTTATTGCTTTGTTTAGCAGTGGAGGGCGCACTAACCTTTCTTTTTAATATCTGTGAGATTACAGCTGCAGTAAGTCAGGGTTTAGTAGTTCCCCTTGTGTCCAGTTTCATACTGAATACTCACTGTAACGGTTTTCTCTCGTCTCACTGAAAAATAGTCAAAGTAAAATACTAAAACCTTTTAACACCCAGGTCTGCTGCCTAAATTAAAACAAATCGACTATTTTTAATCAATATTTTTAAAGCTTTATCACATTGTTTGAAGGAAGGGATATATTTTAAGGTTTCATTTGCATACTCAGGCATGTATAGTACCTGAATTATTCTACAGCACGGAGTTGAACATTACCACAATGACCGAAAAGATGAGAGTATTATCTATTGATACATATTCATGGCAATAGAAGAACAGGGTATATGCAGGAATCTTGAAGACCCTTACATTTTAAGACCTCATCGGGGGAAATTTGGCTTATAGACAGCTGTTAATGAATAATAAAAAGTACAGCAATAAATAAAAGCAACAATAAATACTAAAAGGTACACAAGTACAGTACACAGGTTAATGCCAAGGTCACTATTTTCATTCTCACTTGTCACTAAAACCAACAAGAGAAAGCAGTGAGAAAAAGTCAGAAACTATCATCCTGTCACACCCACATCCAGTTACTGGAAAAAAAGATAGTAGGTGAAGGAATTAAAGACCTCATATATCTGCTACTGCCACCTCCTGACTGATAGCGTAGCAGTCCATGAAAGTGCTACATAGTGCTAGCATCCTGCTTGTGGAACAGAGGGTGGTAAAAGGTTAAAATGCCAACATGCAGACTAAAATCTATAGATTTTTGAGTGTGGTGTTGTTGACAGACACACAACGCAATGTGGAGGAGCCAAGGATGTCAGGAAGAAACAGTAGTATAAGAGTGTCCCATCCATCTCATAGAAGAAAAAAAAGAAGAAAACAAAAATAAACAATAAATTATTGGAGAAATAAATCAGAATTTTGTGTGCCAAAATCCACCTGGGGAACTCACACTGCAATCTCTGCCCTGGAGAGGATCTGAGCCGATTTATCTGATCCAGTTTGGAGAGACGCCTTCTCCTGCTTCATCCTGCTGACCACACACACACACACACACACACACACACACACATTTGTTTTTTATTTATTTATTCATTTATGTGACTCAACTGTAGAATAATCTTCAATTTCCAGATCACCAAAAGAAAAAAAACGTTTTTTCTTTCTTAACACTTTTGTTATTAGAGTACAGCAGTCGTACTCTACCTGTACTGAGTACTTCTCCTCTGTTTCTTGCTGTTGGTAGTTATTTCGGGTAGAAAAGGCCTGGCGTGCCGTTGTGTTACCGGTGCGTTCATCTTTACCTGCCAGTCAAAGCAAAGGAGAAACACAACAACCATCATCGTCCTGTTATGTTATTACATCTAATAATCATTTTCTGTTAATTTTTCATGATCTCATACAATAATTCATTTTAAAACTCTTGGTATCACTTTACTGTAACACTGTTAAATTTGCAGGTCTTGTTATATATAATACTATAGCTATATTATGTTATTTTTTCTATATGATCTTTCCTTGCTGTATACTACTACTCAAACAAACCTTCTGCTCCAGTAGGATGATCAAGGTTTCCTGTTAAATAAAATAAAATGTAAGTTAATGTGATGGATAAAGTTAGGGTAAATGTAAACAACTGTATTAATGTCAAAGAATAACTACAGTCTGGGGTAGCTGGCTGCTAAAACTGGGATATTATCTGAGCAAAGACTGTGATATGGCTGAAAGCTCAGGGAAATACCAGTACAGTAAGTGGACCTTGAGTTGGAATTGTTTTGTCAAACTACTGTTCTATTTAAATACTGTTATTTATTTATTTTGCTTAAGTTCTTAAAGGGTTGTGGGTTGTCATGACAGCTACAGAGCTCAGAGAAAAGCTAGCTAGTTAATTAACCTTGAGTTGGGATTGTTTTATTAAGGGAATTATTAAATTAAATTAGGGATAACATCCTCTACTGAACATGTTATCTTCCTATTAACTTTGCATGGCAGGCATAGCCCCAAAATACTAAATTCTCTGGGTCGAAAAGAGGCCAATAAACCTAAACTTGAGTTAGCTAAAGTTAAACTAGGCTAACTGTTAGCCTAGCTAAAGTTGCACTAACCGTTATAACTCACCCACGTAAAACCTCACGGTAAACTACGTTTACAAGCCTTATTTTTGAAGGAAACCTGTATTAACAAACCTGGGATTTTCTAACGACACTACCTTCTGAATAAAAAAGGTAAAACACACTAACAAGACAATAACAGAAACTCACCGCAGGTAAAACAAACTTTGTCAGAGTTTCTTTCCTCCGCTGTGCGGCAGCCGAGTTACGCCGTCACCATAGCAACTCACGACAGGCCGCATTCCAACAGGAACATCCTGCTGACTGCCTGGTCCCATTCAGAAATAACGGAAGATTATTTATAATAAGTAACTAGAACTTCTTCAAATCCTCATTAATTGAGGATAACAAAAAGCATCAACTCAGCAATACATTAAGCTGAATACAACAATATGGTAAAGACTTAGATATTAAAACACCATTAGCTACATGCATGAGAAATAAAAGATTTCCTGTTGAGGCACATTTTGCACAAACGCACATTTTTTTCAGGAGGTCGTTTGAGTGAAACCTTTCTATCTCGCCACAGCTGGGATGGAAACTCGGCCTGCGTGCGGTTGTAAATGTGTTTCTTTTTCTTCAGAGAGTTTCACAGAGTGTCTAATAAAGTTTCATGTTCAGGCTGGAAATCAGCAGCAGCTGAGACAGAGAGGCTGTTTCCTGTCTGTTCACCGAGTATCTGGGTTTGATTTGCTGTCAAATGAGACTCTTTTTGATTTTGGCTTGTTTGTTCTTCTCGTTCTAATTAGCTTCAAGTGTAATTTGTCCATTAACCAAAAGTGCTTTTGAAGAGAAAAGTGAGAATTAAACATGTTTTTGTTTCAAGATGCTTCCACTAGTGGAGACTAATAACATAACTGCAGCACACAGAGTTGGTGGTCTGACTTGCTGACAAGAGGCCACAGTCTTTACAATTACAATATATCATCTTTTCATCTCTGCAATAAACGCAGGAAAAAGTAAAATAAAACAAATTAATTAATTTATAATAAATAACGCCTGTTAAGCTTTTCGTTCTTGCACTGCTAAAAACAGGGAGCCAGATTTATAACTCAAATTCTTTAAAACTAATACTTTTACTGCTACTAGCATACACATAAAATAACAGCAACATGGTTAGCATAATAACAACAGATTTGAACTTTTATTTTACTGTAATACCTTTATTTTGAAGCCTGTGCTGTAAGCTGCAGTTCCTCTAAGGGCCACTAGATGGAAAAAGAACCTGGAATGCATTATAAGTGAATGGGCAAACCTCAACTTCTTTGTAAAAAATACAGATTAAACACACAGATTTCCACACAAACTTTAACTCAACATCTCATTTTAAAGTGTCTCTTGGCTTTGAATTTTGAAAATGATTGCCCTATTAAAGGCCCAGTATCACAATTTTGCCTCAAGGGGCTTTACAGTCTGTACAACACCCTCTGTCCTTAGACCTTTGACTCAGATGAGTCACTCCAAAAAAACTTTAACAGGGAAAAAATGGGAGCAACAGAGGAAGCATCCCTCTCTTAGGACGGACAGACAGGAAATTGATGTTGTGCGTCAGGATGATAAAATTATAAATAGATTGCAAACATATAAGAAGAATATGGATGTGGGAGGACGTCGAGCAACTTCAGGTGTCGGCCAGCAGATTGGACCTGCAGCCACACGTCCTCCTCTTCATCATGGAGACCTGGAAGAGGAAGAGGAGGACAGACAGCACAAACACACAAGAGGCAAAACTTGAGCATGCCACTCACACAGAGAGGAGAGTAAATAAAATAAAATAAAATGCCAATAATGTACTAATAATGAAGAAGAAGAAGAAGACTCCAGATTTGGGCATCACATTCAAATTCACTATCTGCAAATGCCTGCATGGTTCAAGTCACGTAGAGCCTTCATCTGTTTATCTCTGCGTTTACAACACACACACACACTGACAGCCCACATATCTCCACTCACACTCAGTGACTTCTTTGAAATACCAAATTTAGCCCCGGGGGGTCAAAGGTTTGATGGTTTTTAACTGGAGTCAGTCTGCTCTTTCTCCAGACAGAGAGACAGACAGACAGACAGACAGATAGACAGACAGATAGATAGATGTAAGAGGGGATGGATGGATGAACATCTGTAGGTTTGGTTGTGACTAACATGTGTGTTACAGATGTGTAAACACAGGCTGCGTGTCACTGACAGATGTTTAAACCTCTCCAGCGTCACATCAGATCATGGTCAGCAGTGAGAAAGCTCCAGGATTATCTCACAAAACGTTGAACAAGTGTGTTTTATTGTTTAGGAATATAACTTTTCATTTGTAAGTGGAAGTGTAATTTATTCTTTCAACAATCACATTGTCTCGCTTTAAAAGGTGACGTCAGTGTTGTGTTTACTGCCTGTTTCCGCTTCACCCATTGGTCAAAAAAATCACTTATTGCAGGTTTAAACCTTTTTATTATTAACCCTTGTAAATGTTACCCTACAAAATAGGCAACATTTGCATGTTCAAGTGACCTTCCTCACATGCAATTAAAAAAATAGAAAGATATTACTTTGATGGTTGAAGTGACATTTAAATAAATGAACTGAAATGAATTTCTTGCTGAAATATGTTTAAATCAAAAAAGAATAAAGTAAAGATGGTTTCAGTAAACTCTGAAAGAGAGCAGGACTTGGTGGTTTAATAAACAGAGTCTGGCATCACTTGTGTTCAAACACTCAAATAAAGTTTGTTGTTTAATTGCAATAACAAATTTTACTGCCTCAATTTCCACAACAGTGTTTTATAAACGAACTCTGAAATGGGAAGAAATAAAACTGGCTTCAGTTACAGTAAGTGTGTGTGTGTGATAGTAAAAGTTCAGACAGAGTCACTTCATGTCAGTGTTTATGAGATGTTCCACTCTAACCGACTGAAAGGGGGGGGGGGGGGGGAAGATAAAGAAGATAAAGAAGATGTTGGAAAAGTGAAGAGGGGGTGAGAAACAGTAAAGTAGTGTGGGTGTGCGAGCATTTACGACTATCAGAGAGAGAGAGAGAGAGTAAAACTGAGCTCCATCATAGACTTCATTAGTTTTGTCTCCACTAAGCAGAGCACACTCTTCTTCTTCTCTCTTTAACACTGAGGAGAACAGTTTGGAAAGATTTAATTGGACTGAAAACACAGACGGAGACAGAAAAACACAAAGAGGTGAGATTTTTATTTTATTTATTACTTGCTTTGTTAACATCCATCCAGATGCAAGTTTGAATTTTGAATTTTTCCACAATTTTCCAAAAGAATCTATCTCTGTAACGGTTCTGTCATGTTTGAATATAGAGACATTATAAAATACCAACAGAGAGCTGTGTTTAAATGATAACAGGCATTTAACAGATAGTTGAAGCCAGCAATGTCACAGATTCCATGTCAAGTTTAATGTAGCATGTAATGAAAAGTTCAGAAAGACAATGTAAGTTCAGACCTCTGAGATCTTATGTGTAAAACCCCAGCAGTCTGAACATTTTAAAAAACATTTGCTATCATTCTGCAAAGTTGTGCTTTCTAATCAACCCCCTGTTTTGTTTTCATCTTGCTCTCCAGATTTTCTTAGAGCCCCGAATCACCAAAACGCATCTGAGAACCCCTAACAGCGTCTCTACTCTGGTCCAATCAACTTCTAGAGCCTCTAGAACCTACTCCAAAGCTGATTGTGGAGTCACAGCAATGGGGTTTTAGAAAAGGTTCTAGAATCAGAGAGGGTTCCGGAATACATTCAGCAATAAACTGGGTTCTGGAATCACAGTGGGTTCTAGAATCTGTTCTGAAGGAATTGGTTTTCACAGCACGCTCCAGGATGGTTTCTGTCACAAAAGTGGATTCAGCAAAGGGTTCCAGAATGGGACCCAGATTGGGTTCCAGAATTCCCTCCATGCCCAGTATGTTTACCGTGCTGCTGGTTGTCTGGTGTTTGGTGTTTGTCGATCCGGTCGGTTGCCACAGAAACATCTCATCTGAGCCACCTCTGTCAGACCTGAGGACGTCATACCTGGCAGATTTCCATGGCACCGACCCACCTCTAGGACCGGGGATGGACCATCGTATTCAGACCTCAGACGGAGAGACACATCTGGTGCAAGATACTTTGAACAAGCCCCCGTCCTCACTGGAGTCCAGAACAGGAAAGTCTAAACCCATTAGCAGGATGAAACACAAACATGAAAGAAAGCCTCCGTCTCACTCGCCTTTCTCCAACTCCTCCAAGGTGGTTCATAGGCGCCCGGTATCGCCCCCTAGCTGCCTGCAGGCCACATCAATAAAAACAGCCTTCAAGTTCATCAACACGGTGCTGTCCTGTGTGATCTTTGCTGTGGGGATCATTGGAAACGCCACCCTGCTCAGGATTATCTACCAAAATAAAAGCATGAGGAATGGACCCAACGCTCTGATAGCCAGCCTGGCCCTCGGAGACCTGATATACATCGCCATTGACATACCAATCAACGTCTACAAGGTGCAGAGCTTTAGTATGTCGTTACTCATGCATAACCAGCTGCACTTAGTTTACAGGAGCAGAAATGCATTATGGGGTACAAAACAACTTCCTATGCGAGCTGTGTGTGTTGTGTGTCTCAGTCAGGAGGTTGAGTGTTAAGCTGATAACAGCACTAAAATATCCCACTGACACTGATAATGTTAATCTCTCTCTCTCTCTGTGTGTGTGTGTGTGTGTGTGTGTGTGTGTGTGTGTGTGTGTGTGTGTGTGTGTGCAGCTCCTTGCGATGCGGTGGCCGTTTGTCGACAGCGCGTTTGGTCTGTTCCTCTGTAAGCTGTTTCCCTTCCTGCAGAAAACTTCAGTCGGCATCACCGTCCTCAACCTGTGTGCTCTGAGTGTGGACAGGTAACACACACACAGTGAGATTAACCTAAACATAGGGCACAGCACCATAGGACAATGAAGGCATGCAGCCAATGTGCACAAAGGGATCAGATGAGGTGGAATATAAATGGTATTTAATTATTACCAATGGTCATATTATATCATCTGATATCTGGTTTTATGCTGTGGTACATGTGTGCAAATTAACAACAACAAAAAAGTGTTTACATTCAACTAATAACAATTTGTCAATTAGATTTGATTTATGTTTACATGTGACAATAATGCCACTTAGTTTTAGCAATTTACATGGTTGCATGAACTGACAATTCCCCATGATAACCTTGTTTACACATCCAGAAAGGATAAATAATTAAAAGGAATACCCTTGTACCCAGGTATCGTGCGGTGGCGTCCTGGTCACGGGTGCAGGGCACAGGTATTCCCACGGTAACGGCGGTGGAGATTGTGGTGATCTGGCTGCTGTCCATGGTGCTGGCCGTGCCGGAGGCCATCGGCTTCAACATGGTCACCTTCGACTACAGGAACGTTACCATAACGACCTGCATGCTGCAGCCCAAGACACCCTTCATGACTGTGAGTGTGTGTGTCTGTGTGTGTGTGTTTACAGCACGTGACTGCATGTGCGTGTTTGAATGTGAGAAAGAGAGGGAGGTGAGTGTGTGTGTATGTGTGTGGTCTAGTGTGTACGTGTGTGTATGTTCATGTCAATGTGTTGATAGTTTCTGTAAACCTTCACTTCGCTCTCAAAAACAGGTTTCATTCAAAACTACAGTACGATTCTTTAGACTTAAACCACTGCAGACCCTGAACTTGTTTGATGATGTAAGGAAGCATTTAAAACACATTATTTAGAAACTGAGAAATGTATAATTTTTGAAGCTAGCATGGTTTCTGTTGGTGCACATTATAGTAAATGCAACAGTTTAGTGTATGATCTAATATTTTCAAGTCAGAAAGTGAAGAGAAGTAATGTAACTGAATAGGTCATGGGTAAATGCGTAGAGTGGGGTGGGGGGGTTTGATCCCGACTCAGCTGTATGATGATTGGTCTCTGTGGGGAAAATAAATGGACTCTTTGGTCCATTTCCATGATCTCTGTTGTTGTGTTTCAGGGCGAGGTCTCTTCAACTCACATAGTTTAGAACATCATTTCCTGTTTATATCTCCAGGTCGCAACTGGACTAAACCATAGACTGTATATAAAGATGGGCAGCATGACAGCTCCCCAAAAGTGAAGCCAAAACATAAACATCTGCATCGCCCCCCGGGTGGCTGGCTGCAGTATAGGTCATAAACCCCGCCCCCTCCATGTTAGCAGATGGGACATGGGCCAAACTGAAAAGTCAAAGTACACGTGAAATAAAATTTTCCCAAAGATGGTTTCTGTCATTTTAGGTAGTTCTTATCACGCTGATGTTTGTTCAAGTGTTCATTTTTCTGGTCAGTTTGGTTTTAATTCGTTATTTGATGCTATAAAAACGGGGTGTGACGTCATGATTGACAACTGTGAGTGTACTCGCGATTGGTTCAGGCACGTATTTAGGTGGGAACTCAATACCTGATCACTACTGCGCAGTCTATACAGTCTATGGGCTAAACACAGTCAGCCCAGCCGCTGAACCTGGGTCAGCTTACCTGCTATCAGTCTTTAGACATGGTCTTTTCAAAATCATTTAACCTGCAGTCAGCAAATACTTATCACAATGTTCCAGTTACCAGTTTATGAACAAAGATTATGATCCAGTGGTCCTGGTAGCTAGAGGTGGTTCTAGAATGGTACGAATCATCTCAAGGTTCTGCCGTGTCATCAAAGATTTTAGGTCCAATCCATTCCTGAATGTTGCAGAGGTTCTAGGAGTTTATGGGGCCCGTAAACCTGTATGAGGGTTCCACAATAATTCAAGGTTCTAGAAAGTTTTGAGGACTTCAGTGAGGGTTGTTTTGGGGATTCTAGAATGTTGAAAATAAATTCTAAATTGTAACGTGATAGTCAAGAATGTTTGACGGTTCTAGAATTTCACAAAAATTCTAGAACTGGGACGACATGCCATTCTGTATGTACAGTATATTATTATTAGTTCTAGAGTATTGTGAGGTTCTGTATAGTTATAGAGATTCTAGAACAGAGAATGAAAAAATAATCTTTCACTCATGAGAAAATGTGATAGAATTTTTACGAGTTCTAAAGAAACTTAAGAATCACTGAGATAGTTCTCAAAAAGTCCTGTGGGTCTGTAGAATGGTTATAGATTTTGACGTTTCTATAGAAATTTTGAGATGTTCCAGAGAGGTTAAAAAAATATATATCTAAACAGGTTTTGAGTTTGAACTCTAGAACGTTCTGAAAGTGTGTTTCTCCATGTTCCAGTTCTACCGGGATGCAAAGGACTGGTGGCTGTTTGGCTTCTACTTCTGCGTACCTCTGGCCTGTTCTGCTGTTTTCTATGGCCTGATGACCTGCGAGATGCTCAGGCACCAGAAAGGAAGTCTGAGGATTGCACTGAGTGAACACCTTAAACAGGTACACACACACACACACACACACACACACACACACACACACACACACACACACATTCACAACTACAAGGACTGGCATTTTTGATGATAATACACAAGTCAGCTTCTAAGGCAAGTTTCTCTCTGCAGCGTCGAGAAGTAGCTAAAGCCGTGTTCTGCCTGGTGTTGATCTTTGCTCTGTGCTGGTTTCCGCTTCATCTGAGCCGCCTGCTGAAGAGGACCGTCTACGAATCCCATGATGCACACCGCTGCGAACTGTTAAAGTAGGTGTAGAAACACACACATCCACAAAACAATATGCAGTTCAAAGGAAAAAGAAAAAAAACCTTGGTTGTTCTTCCACCACTAATATTATGTGTTCGTCTTCTGTGGTTGCAGTTTCCTGTTGGTGCTCGATTACCTCAGCATCAACATGGCAACCATCAACTCCTGCATCAATCCCATAATCCTCTACTTTGTCTCCAAGAAGTTCAAAAACTGCTTCAAGGTAAAAACTAAATATCGCTGTGCTTTGTGTACGAGTGTGTGTGTGTGTGTATGTGTGTGTTGATGATAGTGAATGTCCAAACAGCTGTGGTCAGTGTGACATCACAACGAGGTCACAGGGTCAGAGGGCGTGAGACATAGATATAACAGAACGAGAGAAAGACACTATCAATATTTGAAATGTCTAAACATAGAAAGGTCGTGACCTTTGATAAAAGGCTTGTGGGAAGTGACATGTCTGTTTAAGGGGGCACTCCAACGACTTTAAAGGTCAGTTTACTCGTCATGAGGAGTCCGCCTGCATTTGAAAACAATCCGGGGGAGTTTGAGAACATAACCCTGACGATGTCATAGTGATGTCATTTGGCTTTGGCTTGGAGACTACAAATCCATAACAGAAAGTGTGCATTACATTAAAAGACATGGGCACTTAGCAGACAAGGAGGGTGAGAGGAAATTATGCCATTGGTTGCATTATGGGAAATGTAGTTTCAGGTGTTTATGGAGCTTAACTGATAATAGAGACTAAATATCAGGACATCTCAGCCGATGTTTTTACCATTATTTTTAAAATCTGTCTCTTGTGAGTCTCCTCGACTTTATGGAAGTACAACATTAAATCGCTGGAGTACCCCTTTAATCAAACTCACCCTCTGTCTCCCCCTCTCCCTGTCTCTCTCTCTGTCTCTCCAGTCCTGTCTGTGTTGTTGGTGTTATTCTGGCTCTCTCTCCAACAGTATGCTGCCTCTCCACCACGGGACGAGCCTGCAGTACAAACACACTGACCACTGAGAGAGAGAGAGTCCAAATCTTGATCTGGACCGGACTGAACAAGGCCATCCAACACACCCACACTGAGAGAGACATTGTTGTGTGACTGTGTGTGTGATTATCACTTAATCGATCCACTAATGTTTAGGTTTTACCTTTTCATAGTGTATTTATTCAGTTATAAATATTATATTTTATTACAGACTGATTATTGTATGATGATATATTTTATATACAATATGGTTAAAACTTTACTTTCTTGTACTTTTTTGGGCTGTTTTTAATGGTTTGGGCCCCATGGTTCCAATAAAGTGAAATCTTACTGCTACAGCTTACATTGGCTTCTGTACCATAGTGCACCTTTCCTGTTTCAACATGATAATGCCCCCGTGCACAAAGCCAGCTAAAGAAATAGTTTACCCAGTTTGTAGTGGAAGAAGTTGACTGACCTGCACAGAGAACTGACCTTAACCCCATCCAACACCTTTGGGATGAACTGGAACGCCGACTATGAGCCCGACTTTATCACCTAACATCAGTGTCAGACCTCTCTGATGCTCTGGAGTCTGAATGGGAGCAAATCTCTGCAGCCAGGTTCCAAAATGTTGTAGAAAGCCTGAAACCAGAAGAGTGGAGGCTGTTAACTACATATGGACGTAATGTTTGGGTGTCTACTTACTTTTGGCCATGTAGTGTATTTATTATTATGTTTTATATGTAAAATGTTCCATTCCACCTCTACCTGTAAAGAAATAAAACAAGTCTGAAGTCAAAAACCGCACTAGCAGCCCCTACAGGCTGAATCTTTCATGACATCCCACAATATGAAACTGCTGACAGAGTGAAGAACACAGTGATGATACTTAGCTACTACTAGCAGGACTAAGAATTTAAAACTTGTCCTAATGGTGGAGTTAAAGAATTATCAGGGTGTAAACAAAATGATTCTTCCTCTGGGCATCAGGAATATCCCAGCAAATTTCACTGAAATCTGGCCAGTATAGTACTATAGAACTAATCTGCTATGAATTATCAATGAGTTTTTTAAATTAAATGATACATTTGTATTTATCAATAAAGCTATATTCTCAAAGTTCCTGCAAAGGTCTGTTTTGGTTTGCACATGTGTGAGTGTCTAAATGTCTGCTTTGATTAATTTTCCAGTCCACTGCCCACATTAAGAGCTGCTGTAAAGTCTCACACACACACACACACAGAGTCATATGGTCTCCAGCTGAAGCTCTCCACACTGTCTCAACAACTACAGCCGTGCTAGCAGCTCTGTGAGACTGCACTGCGCTAAATGCTAACATCAGCATGCTAACATGCTCACAATGACAATGCTATCCTGCTGATTTTTAGCAAGTATAATGTTTACCATGTTCACCGTCTTAGTTTAGCATGTTAGCATGCTAACATTTGCCAATTAGCGCTAAACACATAGTACAGCTGAGGCTGATGGGAATGTCATTTTGCAGGTTTTTGTTCATAAACAATATTGGACAAATTATTTATTTTACCTGATGGTGGCGCTAGATGAAAAGTCAGAGGATGACCAAAGTTCCTACAATTCATCCTGAGGGGAACATGAAGGTCTGGACCAAGTTTCATGGCAAGCCATCCAATAGTTGTTCAGTCTGGACCAACATGACATTGCCATTCCTCTGCCAGCCGCTGCATTAAAACCATAACAACCCGATGAAGATAAATAAGTCTCTTCCTCCAGTTAATATCTCTCTTTTTGATTGTAACTGAAGGAAGAGGAGGATTGTATGTATTTGCCTCAAGATATGGTAATAATACACCTGTGTCACCTTCAGGCTCCTGTTTGTTTATATTGGGTTTTTTATGGTGCGTTCACTGGTACAGTGAAATAAATCTTTCCTGTTTGTTTACCCACCAGAATGTTGTTCCTGGCAGTGTGGAGACGAATTAAAACATAACAAAATAAGTACAAAATAAATTGTGGCCGCAGTGTGGACGGAATGTGTATTAAAATATCCTTAAATTAAGATAATTGAATTTGTAGGGTGAACGCGCTGTTTGTGCCTGTTTTCCGTCCACCACGTGACTGATGGTTGAGATTCCTCCCTGTGACGTGGGCGCGTGAACACGGGAAACAGGAGGACAAACTCCGGGCAGCTGCTGCAGCCTGAAGCCGTCGGCTGTGTGACCGGCCTGGGCGGATTAATGATCCGTTTGTGATCGATCAGGGAGGTGATCAGCCGGTGATCGGAGACCTGAGCGGATCAAACAGTAACAGCGGTGTGTGTGCGGTTGGGCGCGGGGAGAGATGCGTTGCCTGGTAACAGAAACAGGTCTGAGGAGGAAAACAGGCCAACCGTCACTCTGAATGAACATCTTCAGCTTCAACGGTCCAAATCTTTCAATATTTAACATTAATTCAGTAATAATTTCATCAAGTATTTTATTTCTGCAACTACCTGTCTTCGCTGTTTAATCGATAAATATGTCCATATTTGATATTTATTAGCGAAATATACACGTAACATCTCTATAATATTGGTCTGAAATGACTATGTGATGTTTAATTGTACGTTTATAGTGACCTCATTGCATTTTATGCTAATTAGGACATTTGCAATATTACACAATATAGTATATATAATCTTTGTTTTTAATGTCATACTCTGTAAAGTATGCCTGTAGAACACAACAGTCAGTTTAACCTATAATTACTCAATATTTGATATGTTGAAATATTAATAAAGCAGGAAGCAATATTATTGAAATGATAAAGCGTTTCATTAACGTTAAATAATATTAGTGACCTCACAAGGTCTTCTTGCTGGAAATATTCGACTTTAATGGATGAACAATTATTTAAAAATGTGTTATTTCACATTATATGGAGTGTGTGGTCCTGAGCTCATGATCACTACAGTATGTTTGACATAAATATATTCCACCAAATTCTGTTTATTGAACTGAGACGCTTCAATCAGTAACGTTACATTAGCTAGCTAGTGTTGCAGTTAGGTAGCAAACGTTAGCTTCTTAACAGTTATTCATTATGTATATTTGAATGGCATTGCTCTGATCAGTAAATTAGCTGGTTGCAGTGGCTGGAGGGTCTCATCCTTTGGCAGACGCTTTGGTCTAAAGCGACTTACAATAAGCTGCCTTAAAAATGCACGTTTAGAAGTTTTGAAAAACAAGACATCATATATGTTTACAGATGATAGTGTACCCGTTTCACTCTAATAACATGACTGGTTGTCTTTCAGGTGTGGCCTGTGGTTTAGGATGTGCCTGTAGTCGACGCTGAGGGTGAAGCAGCCGTTATGCCGTGTTCGTGTGCAGAGTGGAGGAGGTGGATCCGCCCGCTGGTTCTGGTTCTCTACGCTCTTCTGCTAGTGGCTGTGTTGCCGCTCTGCATCTGGGAGCTGCAGAAGGACAAGGTACACTTCCTCCTTTATCACCTCCGCCCAGACCAGCTGCCCCTTTCACCAAATTCTGACCCTACAGCTTGGCTAAGTGAGCATTTTGTCTGTTGAGCTTTCCAAGCGACTGGCCCCTCACTCGCTGGTTACAGTACTCAAGAACTGCATCTCTTAAGGGTCTTATATATACGTGCTGCCAAATGCTGTCTCTCTCTGTCTCTCCAGGTTGGGACTCACAGTAAAGCCTGGTTCATAGCCGGTGTGTTTGTCTTTCTGACCATCCCAATTTCACTGTGGGGGATTCTGCAGCACATAGTGCACTTCACCCAGCCTGAGCTGCAGAGACCGATCATCAGGTGGACACACACCTTAAACTTTAACTTAGTTTAAAGGAACAGTTCACTTCAATGAGATCAGAAAAGAAGACTCATTGTTTCTTCTTCTCTGTCTTTCTCCACCAGAATATTATGGATGGTGCCGATCTACAGTTTGGACAGTGTGAGTCATAATCACACACACACACACACACACACACACACACACACACACACAGAGGAAGCGACAGTGATCCGTCCACTTTATTACATTATGTTGCCATGGCAACAGACCTTAATTGGAGACAAATGGATAGTGTCACAAGACCAGAGGTCACGTTACACACACACACACACCCTTTTCTTATACAGTCTGTTATCAGTTAACTCCATTACAGTTAATGTAATGACGTTCCTCAGCAGCATATCCACGTTTCTTTGTCTTCCTTTTTTCTCTCATGTGACTCCTGCATAATCTCTGCATCACTAAATCTTTAATAAATGTTTTATCACGTCTACATATAAAAAGTAATCCTCTGCCTACTTTCTCTCTCTGCTGTTCTGCCTCCCATCCAGTGGCTGGCTCTGCGCTATCCCAGTCTGGCCATCTACGTGGACACGTGCAGGGAGTGCTATGAGGCCTACGTCATATACAACTTCCTGGTGTTCCTGCTGAACTTCCTCAGTAACCAGTACCCGAGCCTGGTGCTCATGCTGGAGGTCCAGCAGCAGCAGCCACACCTGCCCCCGCTCTGCTGCTGCCCGCCATGGCCCATGGGAGAGTAAGAGGAGGACAGATATGGCGTCACTATATGATGGATGTGTGGATGGATGTGACAGTGTTCCTCTCTCTTTCTCTGTCAGGGTGCTGCTGTTCAGGTGTAAGCTGGGAGTCCTCCAGTACACTGTGGTCAGACCTGTTACCACGGTGATAGCACTGTAAGTTTCCTACTGTAACCATGGTGATAGTGTTTCAAACTGTACTATTTGTAACATGTAACTGTTGTTATAACACCGTATGCTAGTGACACAATGATAATAGTTAGCAAAGTTGCTATCTATAACCATGGTAATAGCCCTGTTCATACTGTAGTCACACCAACTCTCCAACAGTAAACAACAGTGGGTACATGCTCTGTCTTTAGGGTCAAAGTTCATGAATAGGGTTTGACTTATATTATAAATGCACCAGACGAAGTGTGTGTAGCCAAAATGACAAATATGTGTGTGTGAAATGTGAATTTGGTGCCATCAACAATGTAACACCATAACCTTAATTGAAATAGACACTTTAAAATGCTGCGTATCTATTTTGGAAATGTTATGTCACACTGCAAAAACAGAACAAAACATTGAAGTGTTCAATCTGAGAAGCTGATTGGTTCCTTCTCCGTCTGCAGGATCTGTCAGCTCTGTGGGGTTTATGATGAAGCCAACTTCAGCTTCAGAAACGCCTGGTCCTACCTGGTCATAATCAACAACATATCACAGCTGGTAAAGACACACACACACACACACACACACACAGGATTGCACTTACTCACTAATACTTGTGAGGACCCTTGTTATTCATAACACAGTACATTCCCTCACCCTTAACCCCTAAACTTCATCTTTTAACCGCCCTCTGAAGAAGTGGAAACCTGCTCCGTGTACATGCTTTGACATATTTCCTGTTGCATTGTGGGATTCCTGAGAACACTACATACTGTAACACATAGCATGTCACAGTTTGGGACAGAGCTCGGGTGACATTTGTGTTCCTGATCGGCCTGTAGGGTTCTGTATCATTCAAAATACTGTATGTTCTGCTGCCATTCATGTTACATCTCTCTCTCTCTTCAGTTTGCCATGTACTGTCTGGTGTTGCTGTACCGAGCTCTCAAAGAAGAGCTGACTCCCATCAGGCCTGTGGGCAAGTTCCTCTGCGTCAAACTGGTGGTGTTCGTGTCCTTCTGGTAAGGATGGAAGGACGAGGAGAGTCATTTTCTCTGTTTTGTGTCATTGTTAATCAAATACACAAGATGTTGAAGGTGTCATTTGTTGCTCTGGGAACAAGTGGTGGTCTGCTGATACATTTATCCCCCTCTTTCTCTCTTCAGGCAGGCTGTCATAATAGCGTTCCTGGTGAAGGTCGGTGTGATCTCCGACAAACACACCTGGGACTGGGACAGTGTGGAGGCCGTGGCTACTGGACTGCAGGTACGCACATTTATAAACAAACAAAATAAATAAAGCATATTGCTACATCCCAGTCATGTGACCTTTGACATTGCCAAAGGAGCTAATGTTTCTCAGCTTGAGGGCAGAGAAAAAGAAATATCTGTTGATGGATTTATTCCACATTCCTGCAGACCTTTTGAAGCCACATCAGAGGAACTGTCTGCTCTCTCATTCCCTGATATTCATAAATACTCACGTTCCAGACGCAGTTGATGATTTAATATCTGTGACATTAGGAAGAATCAGGATACTGACGTGTAAAAAGTGCCATCTTTTGATTAACTGATTGTTTAATTGATACAGGACTTCATCATCTGCATAGAAATGTTCCTGGCTGCCATTGCTCACCATTACACCTTCACCTACAAACCATATGTACAGGTAAATATCTATCTATCTATCTATCTATCTATCTATCTATCTATCTATCTATCTATCTATCTATCTATCTATTGATAATCTATTCGTCTATTCGTCCATTTTCCATCCAGGAAGCAGAGGAGGGATCGTGTTTCGACAGTTTTCTGGCCATGTGGGATTTCTCTGACATCAGAGCTGATGTCACCGAGCAGGTCCGCCATGCTGGTGAGTGTCTCTGTCAGATTATTGATTATTCAGTCTGTTAAGCTCATCAATATTAGGAAATGTGTGCATACAATAAGTCAGGAGTTATTTAAAGAGACTTAATTCATGCTGCACCTTATTTTTCTATTTTCTATGTTTTAATTTATTTATCTGCTTAGTTCTATTATTAATATCTTATTTAATCCTAATATGTTAAGTCCATCTGCAACTGTGGTAAATATCTCTGCCCCCCCCCAGGTCGTACGTTCCTGGGTCGTCCCAACAAGATGTACTTTGGTGCGGTCGCTCAACCCGAACACACCGAGCACACCGGCCTCCTCACAGCGACCTCCCAGGACCCCGTCGCCGTGGCAGCCACATCGATGCCCTCCTCCCCTTCCTCGAGTGGGCGGTACCAAGGCCTCGGCCACACCCCCGCCCCACACTCTATCTCCGCCCCTGCAGGGTTCACTTCCTCGTCCTGGGAGGACGACAGCGACAACTCATAGCCAGGGGTGGGAGCTTTAATCTTTCTGTACGACCTTTGACCCCTTGTTTTGATGTGCTTCATGGCTGTGGACAAAGAAACTCTCAGATTCTGTATTAAAGTCAGAATAAAAATATAAACGCAGTCTGAACTTTTGTCTCCACATTTGTGAAAAAAGAAGCAAATTCACAGATGGATTTTATCAAGACTAATTAAAGGAAAGCAGAGAAGAGAGAGAGTCTGCACTCTGTGACGTCAAAGCCATGTTTGCTTAGAAACGTATTTTTAAAATAATTACAGTTTTAAATGTTTGAAATCTGTATTTACTGTAATTTTGATAAATGTATCGCTAGCTGTTAAAAGGAAAGGATATTTGATGTTTTCATCAGAAGGGGAAACAGGTTGTTCTCCCACAGTGCTGAAGTGTCCTTGAGGTTGGTTTCACTATTTGTTCTAATTCATAATAAATGAACACGCCATATCTAATCACCAGAAACGGTGTTGTTGCTATTGTGAGTGTGGCTCCATTCCTCCAATAACTCAGGCAAGGTCTTCAAAAACAGCCGTCTGAGGACGAGGTAAGTAAGACAAAACATGGATGTGATATCCGTGACGCTAACCATAGACTGTCAGAGAGACGTTTTGAGGCATGGATTTTTGGATTTACCGCTTACCGTCCAGAGAATCCAAATTTAGGGCAATTTAGGATAGAGCAGAGGTGGGCCAAGCCAGCAGCAACCACTACATTCGAGTATGATTGGCTGAGACACCTGTCAATCAAGGAAACATCCCCAAACAAACATACAAATCCAAAATAAACACTGGAAAACGTGGAAACGGGGCTGTACTGTACAGTGGTGTTTTGAGCTACATGCTAACATCAGCATGCTAACATGCTTATGATGACAATGCTAACATGCTGATGTTTAACAGGTGCAATGTTTACCATGTTCACCATCTTAGTTTAGTGTGTGAGCATGCTAAAATTTGCTAATTAGCACTAAACACAAAGTGCAGCTGAGGCTGATGGGAATGTCATTAGTTTGGAAGGTATTTATGCATACAGCAAAGTATTGGACAAATTACAATTTTAGCCTGATGGTGGCGCTAGAGGAACAGTTAACGGTTCACAAACTATCAACTGATCAACTATGATGAGCAGTCTAGAGAGTCAGACAGAGAGGAAACAGGTGCCACCCAACAGGATGTAGTAACCGTTTTTAACCTTATAACTAGGAAGAAGGACGTGTCAGTTGAGGGGGATTTCTCTATTTCTAACAGCCCACTCATCTGAAAAACCACAAAGAGACGACCACAGAGATATTAATTAATGAATAAAAAAGAAAACAAGGAAGCCTTTTGACAAAGATGTAAGTACATGAAACTGATTTAAACTTAAAAGCCTTTAATTGTTGTAAATGTAACATGGGGAAGTCCTCTGCTTTGTTTGTCTGTGTGTTTGTGCAGCTAACAGAAAAAAAACATTTCTCAGATCACTTTTCAGAATCAGAATTTATTGTCCACGTATGTCGACACATGCAAGCAGTTTGACTCCAGCTCACATTAACTCTCTAATATACTTAAAGAAAGTGCACAGATTTAATTTACAGGAAGATACAGATACAAACACACAGCTAAACTAAGACAACAAGCTACAGAAATGTATGCAAACTTAAATATGAGTGCATGGCAGTGCTGGAGAAACTACTGTATTGATAATAAGTTACTCTATTTACAGAAGTGGTTTAATGTGCATAAATGAACCCACCCAGGATATTATGCACGTTATTCCACTATGTTTATATTATGCTCTTATAATCCAGCAACACTGTTTACATTGCATTCAATGATTTTGTACAAGTCTGATGTTTGTGATCTTCTCCTACTTTACCAGCCCGTAACGTGAGAGAACACGTGTCAGACCATGAGGACGCTGCTGTAAAAAAAGAATTTGTTATAGAGACACACCACTGATTCAGTAATACACTTCCGTAAAGTTCTGTCAAGAGCTTTCCTTAGGTTGGACATAATTCATGAGAAGTTTCCAACACCAGAGGAGTTACTAACTAGTGTTTAAGAGCCATTTATCAATTTATTGTCCTTTGTTTATTTTGGTGTAATACACGTTCTGTACACTGGGGGGGGGGGCAGTAACCTACAATGGGACTGCGTTTATACAGGAAGAGGAAATAATGCATGCCAGGTGTGGCAGGTGCTGCGTTTCGTTAGTTGTTCCACTTCCCCTAATTCACTTCCCCTCAGCCGTTGGTATTGTTTAACAGCCCCGTGGAGAGCAGAGTGAAGGTGGGCGGGAGGAGCGGGGCTGTAAATGGAGCGCACCTGCCCCTTTAACACTTTCAGCCCAAACTACATGGATTGACCGCCAGTTGTATTTTATATGTAGTATACTGCTTTTTACAGATCACCAGAAAAACCTGCAGACCCGTTTCAGTGAGGTCTTCTGCGAATAACTGAAACACGTCAGCACCTGGTAATCAGCTGCATCAGTTTCTGATTGAGACATTTGTGAAAAAAGTTTGTGATCTGTATCATGATTATCTTCTATTACTGCAACAGGTTTATGAGATCTTGCAAAACAGCATTTTTTCCATGTGTTCACAGATAATGTTGGGAATAAAAAAAAAATCACAAGCTGAACAATAATTGAAGAAAATATTAACTGCAATTAGTCTTGTGACATTTTTCAGTAAAATAGAGCTATCGGTGAGATTTTCTTCCATTTTCATACGGATGAAAATGAGCTCATTAGATAACTCCAGCACATTTACACTGATGTGTAAACTGAAATGTTGATTAATGTGCATTGTCCCTGGTAATTAGAGTAATTAAAATAACCAGAGTTTTAACTACATTACTGCCACCTAACCATGGATGTATTTTCTTGCACCAAATGTATATAACACTGTAATATAATACTGTGAAATGAAATTTGCACATTTTAGCTTTACAAATATAACCATCCTTCAGGGAAAGTTCCCTAAAGGGTCTCTGGAAGCTTTTTATAAAACCTTCACAGAACCTTTAGGGAAAGAGAAGGTTCCTGTCAAGAACTTGACTCAGAACAGGAGGACTCAAATGCACGACTCGTTCAGACAGGGTATAAAGTTTCCTGACGGACTTTACTGACGAATATAACAAAAAACGCTCACGAGGAGGATCAAAAGTAACATAAACAGTAGCAAAAACCTGAAGCATGGAAGATTTGCTGGTACGCTTGGCTCTAATGTTGACGGACAGAAACAAGACGAACTGGCACAGGACCAGGGGAGACACAGACTATTTATACATGAGGTAGGGGGACACAGGTGAAAACAATCAGGGGCGGGGGAGACAATCACAAAGGCGGGAAAATCACACAAAAGGGAGGAAGTCAGGGTCTGAAACGAGGGGGAAGGATGAGTACAAAATAAAACAGGAAGTGCAGGACGAGACTAGACATGAGTGACTTCAACTTGACAAAAAACAACAACTAAGACATGACATGAAATAAACTTAACAAAGTCGACGAGACACCACAGTTCCCTAAAGGTTAAATTAGAGTACAGGCTATAAATGCTGTGGTGTGTGGCAATAGTTTTAAAAAATAAAATACAGTTTTTTGAACTCGGCCCGGTGTCTGCAGGTAACGTATCAGTGGCTCAAGTTTGTTACCTGAGTGATTAAATGTTGTTGTTGTTTAATTTAAAACATCATATTTTATAAACTCTTCATATGTTTTGTGTGTAGAAATCTGAATCTGAAGATTAACTAAAACTATCAGATAAATGTAGTGCAGTAAAAAGTACAATACCTCCCTCTGAAGTATAAAGTAGCATGAAAAGAAAAAGCTCAAGTGAAGTACAAGTACCTCAGAAGTGAATCTGGCGTTAGAGAATTAGTGTCGCCTGTCAGAGAATAATCATGATGAACTATGAGAGACTCTCAGAATAAAACAGAGGGAAGGTGCAGATATAACTCAGTGTGAGTTATCTGCCTCTCATCAGTCTGTGATGTTCATGTTTTAAATTTAATTTGTTTAAAGGGGGAGGGGCCAGTCGAAACCGAAAGTAAAAAGCAGACGGGGACTTTGGAAACCGTTTTTGTGCTGCGTACTTTGTCCGTCTTTATAACATGAATCGTATTTTGGATTGAAAAAGCAACAAGGAGATAAACGTTTTCATGGCAAAAGTAAGACGCCGTTTATAATCCTGTGTGTTACCTTGTGTGAGGTCGGACAAGCTGATCTGTGCGTTGGTTGGTGCGCATTTTGGGATTTTATGAGTGACGACGTGTTGTTGTCCTGTGATGTTGAAGTGACTTTGAAGCGAATCGAGATCAAAAACGAAGTCAGTAGATTATGACATTATGTATGTTATTAACATACAATAGTGACTGTGGAAGGTGCAGAGCAGCCTGATGAATCTGCATACAGTCCATAATTCCTCTTTTTATTTGGTAAACATCGTAAACAACACCGCAGCCTAGAGGTAAAACTGGCACAAATTTGATTAAAATGTTGTTTTTTCTAGGCTGGGCTGCATATAAAACGTTTCAACAGCATTCCGAATATTATCTAAAATTAAATATTATATTCCATCGTAATAAAATATAATCTATATATATATATATATATATATATATATATATAATGTACCTAAAATGACAGGTACAGGTATAAAATGATCGAATAAATCGGATACCATGCTGAAATCTGTCCTTAACAAGCCTTTTAAACTGTTGTTTGGCTTCTGATGTTTGTGTTGTTGTAGAAATGGCAGAGAAGAAGAAGAGGAAGCGAACCAGCTCCA